>PVJX010017607.1:0-38054 GCA_004027295.1 Dolichotis patagonum | reverse complement strand
TGACATGTTCTCACTACGCAGTTTAGGCTGGCTTTGAGCTCACTTTGTAGCCCAGGATGGTTTCAAACTTGTAGCGGTTGTCCTGCCTCAGCCTCCCTAGTGCTGGGATTACAGGAGTGTGCCATCACAATGGCTCTCCATATTCTTGAACTCTTCTTTTTCCTTCCCTTCATTGCTCCCAGCCTTCCTCATGAGAGTCACATGAACAGGTATGTGTGGATATTTCCTTGTGGTTTTGATTTGCATTTGCCTGAGGCCTAGTGATATTGACTATCTTTCCATTTACCTGTTGGCTATTTGTGTCTCTTTTTGAGAAAGGACTTTATACTTCCTTGCCCATTCTTTAATCTATTTGGAGATATTTGCTATTAAGGAAGTAACTTATATATTTTGGATATTAGTCTCATCAGATAAATGAAGATATTCTCATCCATTCTATAGGTTGGTTTTTCACTCCATTAATTTTTCCTTTTACTAAATGTAGAAATTTTTAGTTTTAAAAATTTTAAAAGTCCCACTTGCATATTTTTTGCTTTGTTTGTTTGTGCTCTTGGCATCTCATACAATAAATTATTGCTGAGAGCAGTGCCATGAAACCCTTGGTGTTTTCCTTAGGGATTCTATAGTTTCATGTCATATGATTAAGTCTCTAATCCATTTGGAGTCAAATTTTTGTATAAGTGTCCAGTTTTATTCTTCTGCATAGGGATGTTCAGTTTTCCAAGTATTATTGTTGAAACTACAGTTTATATTGTATATTCATGGCAACCAGGATTTATTGCATGCTTTTTTCAGTTCTTTATTCTATTCCATTGGTCTGCATATGTTTTCATTCTGGTGTGATACCATTTTAATTATTATAGCTTTGGAGTATATTTTGAAGTCAGATAGTATAATGTTTCTAGTTTTATTCCTTTTGCTTTTTTTCCTCTTTTTTTCTTTTTGACTATTTAGACCCTCTGTGATTCCATAGGAATTTTAGGATTGTCTTTTATATTTCTGTTGCAAATATGCTATTAGATTTTTGAGAGGAATTGCATCAAGTTTATAGGTTGTTTTGAACAATGTGTGCCTTGTAAGTTTTCCAGTGCATGAACACTAAATGTCTTTCCTTTATGTTTTCTTTGCCCTTGATGAAACATTCCCATTTCCTAATAATCTGTTTCCTATCCTCTTTTGTCCTCTTCATTCATGACTTTTCAGCTAGTCCTTGGAGATGATTAGTAAGTAGGTCCTCTCTGCACTAATATTTTTTGAATACTATCATTTTTGCAATTACTTTAATGATCTTGTTGAAATTGTAGAAACCATATGTTACAAAGAGTTGCTGAAAGATTTCTTGTTGGAATATTTCTCTTTTTTTTTAAATTTTGCTTATGTAATTTGAAAGGAATGACAAGATTCAAATACAGAATGACAAAGAACAGGGTTACCAATGGGTTTGATGTTAGACAAGATACATGTTCACCTTTATAATTTAAGCACCATGATTTTTTTTTTACCTGATTTGTTACCTAAAACACATTGGAAATATGCCTTGAATGTCCTGAGTCACTAGAAGAACATTGAACTTTTCCATTTTCTAATACCTCTGTGTCTAAACTTGGGATCTTAAGCCTAACTGACAGTTTTTTTCTAATATATGGAAACCTAGAATTTTGTGTCAGATTCCACAGAATTTTATATGTGATTAAAATAATAATCAACTTCGTTTTCTTTATGAATATTAAAACATTTTTTATTAAAATTACTATGAATTACTGAGAGAGTCTATGTAAATCTTAGAATATATAGGTTTAGTGTAGTCACTCTGAGCTGAGGCCAGTTGTTTTTTCAGATTTGCTAACCTTTCATCTAAAGGTGGAGCATTGGGGTTGACAGAGAGGGAAGGGCCATGTCCAGACCTTCTCTAGCACAAAGAGAGGTCATTTGTTTTCGCATTCTTCAGTGCTTGGCAATAATAAGGAAAAACTAAGGCTAATTGTAACGGCAGTTCCCTGCTTTGACCACCCAGATTAGTAACTGAAGCTTGAAGAACCACTTGAATGTGAGTTAGAGCAGAAAAGCCAATAAACTATTGGGAGTGGAAAAGCATGAGTGCTCAGTGCTTAGTCCTTTGAGGGTAAGTCTCAAGTCTTTAGTTACGGGATCTAAAAGAGGAAATGGGTATAAACAGTTACTTTAGAAGACATAGTTTGCTCAGTATAAGGCCACGTATTGTGAAGATGGAGCTGTGTACATTTTCTGTTCCATCCCTGCTCCACACCCACCCTGGAGCTTAGTGGACATTTTTCTTCAAGGTGTTTCATAGCAATGAAAGAGTCCAAATGTGTTAAATTTCTTACAGTTACAAGTAACTAAGGAAATTCTGTAAAAACAGACTCAAATGTTGATTCTGTTCTATTTAGCTAATTTTAAAATGGAATCATCAATTTTGGTCTTTATAATACTAAGTAAATAATAAATGTAAGTGTTGACTTTTCTTTTGTGTATACTAGGGTGCTTAACATGTATCTCTTCAGTGATTTTTATCATTTGCCATGTCATAGAGAAGGAAAAAAAAAACACATCTCAGCTAATTCATGAGAAAACTGCAGTATTTATCAGAGAAGGAGTTGGTAACCATGGTTTATGCATTTTAAAGCTACGAAGATATCACATTACATTACTAGTGATACATTTTAGACTTGTGGGGTATTGATGTAAGAAAATTATGCTATGCTAATTGGGTACTTGATATGTGCTTTATAAAATAGTATAGGACAGCTCAAGAAAGATTGGTTGAAAACATACAATGAAAAACAATTATGCAATTAATATCATAATGTAGTATTTGATCTAGAAAAAATACATGTTATATAGTATTTGATCTAAAAAATACATATAATGTAATTTTAAAGATACCAGTGAAAATTGAACTGTTGAAGGAGTTCAGATGGATATTGAAGAATATCAGGGTTTTGAGTCGATATAATTACTACAGAAGAAACAGGCTCCTTATAAGAAAAGAAGACAAATGTTTAGGTAGAGACCTACTGATGATAGTATACTGATAAAATTACTGTTACTAAGTCTTTTTAACCGTGTGTTCACAAAGATACCTAAAAATGTTATAGCATTCAACCTGATCTATTCAGTATCTTAAGTGGTTTCTGAGGGTTTAGTCCATGGTTGTCTGACTCTAAGGTGGAATGGGATGGTGGAAAGGGACAACATAAAGGCATGGCTGGGGAAATCTGCTTGTCCCATGGCAGCCAGGAAGCAAAGCGAGAAGAACTGGACAAGAATACGCCCTTCCAACTTGTGCCTCCTGTGGCCACTTCCTCCAGCCAGGCTCCATCTCTGGACACATGAGGTTTCGGGGGGACATTTCAGACCCAAATCATAACTTGTGAAAACGAAACTGTGTTGACATGTCTTGCCTTTGCCTTACCCTTCTTCTCTGTGACTCCTGTCTTGACTTTGGTGACCTGACTTTTACTTGGATTTCTTTCTTATCCTTCTATGCAAGTTTCTTCTATGCTCGTCTTCCTGAAGTTCTGTCTTTTTCTGAGCTTTTGTGCCATTGGTGATTTGATGGTGAACTGCACGAGGGTATGAGCTGTAAGAGTGCTGCTGTTCAGAGTTTCCACCTCCCTGGTCTCTCTTCCAAGAACAGGACAGCCAGCCACTTATTTCCGCCCGCCTAGGATGGTCCTCTGCCAACCTGGCTGACACAGAACGTGTTTCTGACCACTCATCATTTCCTAACCTTCCTCTTGCTCTTCTTAATTCTAGTTTTTGTAAGGACCAAAACCCACTCAGTTAACCTCTTCGGCTTTTACTTTCTTTGTCTAGTTGTTAAGCTTCCCAGATCCACCAATTTTGTACCCAGACTGTTGTTAAGGTATTGTCAGTCCCTGATGTTTCTGCTCCCGTTCAGAGCCTAATTAATTTTTCGTAGAATGCCACAGCAGTCTCCTAACTCTTCCTAATTCTAAGCCTGTCTCTCTACCCAGATTTATAATAGGTTACCAGACTTATGCAAATGTGTTACTGTCATTTATACCCTATAGGACATTTATATTGCACATCATAGAACATACCAATGGCAGAAATTATAAAGAATGTAATAAAAATAACTATAGAAATTCAATTTTTCCTCAGTATTCCAGTAAATCTTTTTATACATATTTGCAGAATAAGTACCTTGCTTTTGATTGAAGTTATAGTGATCATTATAAGCAGAGAGCCTATATATCATTGTGTAGTATAAATTCTTAAGTGGTTTGCCACTTCCTACTGGATAAAGTAGAATTCTTCTTCACCTTTCCCTCCGTGTCTTTGACCCTCAGTTTACCTGGGCTGACTTCCCTCATCCATTAGTGGCACCCACTTCAAACTCACCGTTCTGTACTTGGGTTTCCCTAAACTCGTGAATGTCCTCAGCACACTTTCTCACCTGACCTTTTTGTTCTTGTCCACACTGCACTGTACTTCTGTCTTTTTAGGGGTGATAAAAGGCATCCACGGATCTTACCTTACCTGACAAACACTATGTCATTGTCTTGAAAAGGAATCAGTGTTTGCCTTGAATCTTGTGTGATCTGAAAGGCCGAGGTGATGTCTTTTTCATCACTGAGGACCAATTTGAGAACAACTTAAATCTCTGACACAGGTTTCCAATTTTAAGTCATACACACTGTTTATTTTTCTAACCTTATTTAATATTTTCCTTTGAGAAAAATGAAAATTTTATTTTCCTTTGAGTTACTTAATAGTAGTAATTTAAGGAAGGCTTGCTTTTTCATAAATAACAGCACATATAATTGAAGAATGTATTAAAAAGCAGGTTGGGGAGAAAATTTGAAAGTATTTTAAAAACCTTCAGTGTATTAAATTCATTATTTATATGAAGACTTTCCAACACTTGCATAGAATTTTCCTTTTCTAGTGAAATTGGGTTCTATAAAAGTTTCTTAGTCTGGATGGGTGTCCAGAACTACAGACTCTTTGAGTTTAGGTCTAAGTTTTCTGTGTATTTGCATATTTGAGTCACCTGTTCTCTCCAGAAAGTATTAAAAATTTTTCAGAGGGGTTGATTATTTAAAAACTGCTGAGGAATAACTGTCCTCAAAATACTAAGTGTTATTTGATTGATTTAATTTGCCTTTAAAGATAGAGAAAGAAAAGAAACAGTGTAAGAAACTGCTCTTACTTGTGTAATGACATGTTGCTTACTGAACTGATGGATTTTTATTGTCAGAATAGTAATAGAATAACATGAATAGCTCATTTAAAAAGCATAATATTTTGTTCCCCTTTTAAGTTTGTCAATAAAGTTGCTCTCGTGCAGTAGTATTTGATAAACTTAAAAATACATGTTTTGATGCGAGCAGAATGTTCTAATGTGATTTTATTTCAGCAATACAAATGGTATCACTGGAGTAGAATACCACATTGCTCCCTCCATGAGCAAGATCTGGTGTGTCTGGATGTTTGGCAGATGTGTGCAGCAGCGGTGGAAGCACTGTGGGTGCATGGGGTCTTCATGACCTCAGCTGCAGTGGGTAGAGGCGATGTCATCACTGTTGCTGCCCTGACCTCAGAATCCTGGCCGGAGAGGAGCCATGAACTAGGAGAGCTTCTTTGTCACACACAGTGGAAAAAGGAATACACAAAAAGCTGTCCCTTGAGTTGTGGCAAGCTTTGTGACTCCTTTCTTGGCCCTTTGTGAAAGCACATGAAGGGACCTGTAGGAGATTAACCCTCTTCACATTGCTGTAGGAAATTAAACAGATGCTAAGCAGCCCCCTCCCGCCTTCCTCCCGGTTGGTTGTGAATTCAGTATTATGGTGGGCAGTGAATTATTTTCAGTTCCCCTGGAGAGGTCAGGCCATCAATAGGCTGTGAAAGAGGCCTCTGAAGATCGCAGTTGTGAGTTTTCTGGGGCTTTCACTGTTTTCCAGCATTATTCCTCTGAAAGAGCCCTCCCAAGAGTGGGGTTAGTCCAGAGGCCTTTATAGTGCGTGAGGTAATCCATCCTTTAATCTCTTCCTTCCTGTGGGAAAATCATCCAGGGAGAAGAAAAGAAAAGAGCGAGCTCATATTTACATCCAGATAGCGCCTGTTTGGGCTGTTTACCTTCAACCTGCCCGTGTTCTTTGCATGACTATAGGTTTTCAATTTGGTTTTTAAAAAAATACTGTAAAAATTTTAATACACATTTTGTGCTGATCATTTTTATCAGATAGTATCATTTTTATCAGGTAAAGAGTTAATGTTAATATCCTGGAACTTTGGTTCACTAATCCAAGAGATATATTTTAAAAATGTACTATTTCATTGTTACAGTGAGACAGTCTCTATATTGTTTTCATTTTCTTTAGTCTGAGTTTATTTATATATTGTATATAGAAGAGATTATTTTTCAAATATTTGTCAAAATATTATGTTGGATGCTAACAAGATTTAGCTCTTCTGAATTTTTATTTATTTTCTTTTGGTCTTTTTGAGACGTGGTTTCATTATGCAGCTCAAGCTGGCCTTGAACTCACTTTGTATTGTATGCTAACCTTAAACTCACGGCAACCCTCCTGCCTTAGCCTCCCCAGTGCTGGCATTACATGAATGTACCACCATGTCTGGCCCTGCTCTTCTGAACTTTTAATGACATTCAAATGTAACAGTGATTGTACAAATGATGATTTGCTTTGACAATAGGGTAGTAACTGGGAGTTAAGATGGTAAGGGAAGACTTTCGCTAGACTTTTATTGCTTAATATGCAAATTCACTCTTGTATTCAGTGTCTTATCTGTATGTTTCTTGAAAATTAAATCAACAAAGAGGAAATTTAGCATGCTGAGAAAAGGAGTGACCATTTTAGTCTAGGTTCTCTTGTGGGTTGTGGATTTAGGTCTATGCAGTAGCATCTCATACCAAGTTCTAGTTCCGTTCTACAAACTCCACCTTGAAAGGAAGGGACATGGTATCAGACAACATCTGAAGGAGAGGAGTGGGTCTCTTAGGTAGTGAAGAGTGCAGCAAACTTTCCTACCTACTTCCTGATGGGTAAAAATTAACTTACCTGCCTCTAATGGCTTTTGAAATAGTATAGTTAAAAACACAGTGAAAAAATACATTGATATTTTAGGCAGAGGCCACAGAGAATTTACCTTCATCTCTGGATCTCGCCTCTGTTCTCTTCCTTTGGGAAGTGGGCTTGGAGAAAGTTAGTGGTGGGCCATAGACTTCCTTTGTGCCTTGTCGCAGTGCCTAAAACCAGGTAGAGACAAGGACACCTCCAGGACAGGGCAGCTGGGCTGCGCTTGGCAGAGGATGAGACGCTCAGGTCCAACCCATGAGGCAGGGAAGCTGTGAGTGGCCTGGTGTGGCCGGCAGCCCTGTCCTCCTGTGTGTGTCGCTTGGTATCCAGGCCAGAGGCGCCTTCTCAGCAGGCCCTGGCTGGGCATTGCACAGCCTGAGCCTGTTCTGGCCCAGCAGGGAGGCAAGCCCACACTGCCTACTGCTGCCCATGCTGCCCACTGCTGCCCACTGCCTGGTGCGTGCCTGGCTGTAGACTTTGGTACTCAGCATGGGCCTGGCTTCTGGAATTCACTCACAGTACAGTTTTCAAGTGAAAATACTTTTTTTGTGACATAAGGCAGGGAGGGTGGTCAGTGTTGGCTGCCAGGTTTTCAAAGGTCCTTTCCACTCTTCGCCCAGGCTGTGCAGCTCCTTCTGCAGCAGCCTGGACGAGGGTCATCAGTTTCTCTGCTTCAACAGTATGGGTTGTGTTTTCCAGCTTCGCTTTTGTTTTTACCTGTGCTGTTGAAACATCTTGCTAATTTTCTAGGCCCACTTAGTTTTAAATAGGTTTTCATGGGATTAGACAATAACTAGTGACCATTTTTTATGTCACAAACAGTGGATGTAGACCAAAACTGTGCTTTAACCCTCGTCGTGTCTGGTTTCTCCCACCCAGCCTGCCTGCCTGCCTGCGTGGTATCAGTGTGCGGCCCTTCCTCTGCACGCCTGTCCGCCCGACCATGTCTTCGTGTCTTTGGGGCTTCTACTCCAGATGCACTGAATTTTTCTCCTGGACTAGGCTGTCTTCCTGGTGCGTCTTGGAAATGCTATTTCAAACAAAAAGCACTCTCCTCTTCTGTCCCTTTTTCACTGTCCCTCAGTGTTGTAGCGTGGCGTAATAACACCCATTGCAGCCTGGGAGAGAGTCAGTACACATAAGTAAACGCAGACGTGGAATGTTTGAAAACGAAGTGTAAGAGGGAGGATTTTCCTTACTGTAACTTTTCACATGCCCATGTCAGGGGTTGCCCTTACACCTGAACGCAGTCCAGCCGATGCAGTCTGGTGGACAGAGTACAGTGAAGGAGAGGATGATTGGTTTTCCTTGTTTGATGTCTTACCATTGTATCAGTCGGGCTTCTGAAGCAGTCAGCTGCAGTGAGCTCCCAGTGATTTTCCAATGTGCAGTGCATAACGCCCCTCAAAAAGTTTTCTAGCAACCCAAAGAAAAGAGTTCATCACTGGGCAGTGAGGAAGTAATGGCAGTTTACAAGAACTGTTTATTTATTTCTTAAAAATAGTTTTCAGTTATTTCTAGTGTGGAGAATGAAGCACTTCCCAGACAGGTGATTTTGCTTTGCTCTGGAGAACTGGGAGGAGAAATGCCGCTGAGCCCTTCACTGGGTCCTCAGAAGAAAAACCCGTGTGCTCCTTCCTGCACAGTGGTATTTGTTTTGCCAAAATTATGGGTAATCAGTATGGGAAGTGTAGTTATTTGTAGTTGAATATACTATGAGGCGAAATGCACAAAATAAGTAAAGTTAAAAGCATAGGCTTTGGATCTAGCATGAGTAGATCCACACTTAACTTGAATCAACTTACTTAGAATATTCCATGCCTCGATTACTGTAAAAGATGTGGGGAAAGTTGCATCCTCTTCACTGTGTTCTTCTTCTTCTTTTTTTTTTTTTAACTTTTAAGTAGAATAAAACAAAACAGATCAGGGTAAAACAATGCAAATAACATAGGACTTAAGTCAAAACAACAGGAAATCAACAGTGTCTACCGTAGTGTCTCTTATTTTCTTCGAAATAGGTGTCCATACCTTAACACACAAAAAGTTAATACAAATCAAAGTAGTATAAAAGCAATCAAAACAAAAGAATGAGAGCCTTACAGGTCTTCAAAACCAAACAATAGGAAATCAATCATGGCTACCATATAGTATCTTGTTTTCTTCAAAATAGCTGTCCATACCTTCACACATACTGAAATCAAATAATTAAAAACGGACTAAAACCAGTCAAAACCAAGAATAAAAGCATTATTAGACTTCACAACAAAATGATAGGAAATCACCAGTGGCTACTATGATGTCTCATTTTTTTCAGTGTAGCTGTTCATACCATCACACATACTACAATCAATTCTTGTAAACTCTTTTGGTCAAGCTGTAGACATGTATAAACCTATACAGCTACATCTATCCTTTTTGTATTAGAGGAAAAAAACAAAACACAACAAAGTATAAGAAAAGGAAGAGTCAAATAACAATAACAAAAAGCCCCAAACAATAACAGTGTAGGCTTCAAAACAAGGTGATAGGAGCATAACTAATTTTGTTCTACATAGTTATCTTCAAAAGTGTTACTCGAATTATCAGATATAGTCATGCAATATTGGTCTAATCCTACAGATGTTAACTGTTTTGTTCCAAGAACTAACAGAATTAGTAGTATAATCATCCTAGGAACCTTCACAGTTGCATCCAAAAAAATGAAATAATTAGGAATCAATCTAAAAAAGGAAATAAAAGATCTTTTCAGTAAAAATTATAGTACTCTGAAAAAAGAAATCAAAGAGGATCTTAGAAAATGGAAAGACATTACATGTTCATGGATAGGAAGAACAAATATTGTGAAAATGGCCATTCTCCCAAAATTATTAAACAGATTTGATACAATTCCAATCAAAATACCACTAGCATACCTCACAGATCGAGAGAAATCACTCCTAAAATTCATCTGGAACCAGAAGAGATCTAGAATAGCAAAGGCAATTCTAAGCAACAAAGGCAAGGCAGGAAGCATCACAATCCCTGACTTGAAGTTATACTACAAAGCTACTATGATAAAATCAGCATGGTACTGGAATAAAAACAGACCTGAGGATCAATGGAATAAATTAGAAGATACAACCACAACTGCACACACTTAGCCACTTTATCTTTGACAAAGGCACCAAACATGTTCACTGGAAGAAAGATAGCCTCTTTAATAAGTGGTGCTGGAAAAACTTGCTTTCCATATGCCAAAAACTAACACTAGACCCATGCCTGTCACTGTGCTATAAATTGAAGATGGATCAAAGATCTAAATACTAAAACAGAAACACTAAATATGCTGGAAGACAAAGTAGGTGGCAGTCTTAAAGACATAGGGGTTGGCAGGGAATTCATGAACAAAAATCAAACTGCATGGGAAATACTTCCCAGAATCAACAACTGGAATCTTGTCTTATTAAAAAGTGTTTGCATGTCAAAAGAAATCTCCAATAGAGCAAAAAGAAAACCCCTGAATTGTGAAAAAATCTTAGTCAAGTGTCCCTCAGACAAAGGACTTCTATTTAGAACATATAAAGAATTTTTTTTTAAAAAGGCCCCCAAAATTCAAAGACCCAATCCAAAACTGGGCATCTGAGATGAATACATACTTCTCACATGAAGAAATACAAATGGCAAATAAATACATTAAAAAAATGTTCAACATCTTTGGTCATTAGAGAAATGCAAATTAAAACCACACTGAGATTCCATCTCAATCCAGAAAGAATAGCCAAGATTAGAAAACCACCAATGACAAATGCTGGAGAGGCTGTGGGCAAAAAGGAACTCTTCTGCTCTGTTGGTGGGAGTGTCGACTGGTGCAACCACTGTGGAGGTCAATCTGGAGAGTCCTCAAAAAGCTGGGACTGGAAATCCCATTTGACCCAGCTATTCGACTTCTGGACACATTCCCAGAAGAACTGAAAACATCATACCACAGTGATATATGTGCACTCATGTTCATAGAAGTACAATTTGTAATAGCTAAATCTTGGAAACAATCCAAATGCCCATCAACTGAGGAATGGATAAAAAAGATGTGGTATTTTTTTTACTGTGCTCTTTTGAGAATTAAATGAGATAAAGTACTTAGGGTCACGTCACTGTCACCACCACCACATTAATACATGCAGTTATTAATCTTTTATTAAATGTTTTTATAACCTCTTGGAAATTTTTTAAAAGGTGCTGGATATGGTTAATAATTTCGGGTGTAATTTTTATGCGGTCCTCAAATTAATGCCTTATAGCTACATGACAATTTCGGGATTCTTCCTGTGTTTTCTCCTGTGTAAAACATGGATTCAGTTGTTCCCTTGAAGGCAGAATTATTTCAAGTTCTTTTTATAATCTTGTCAAACGTCTTGAACCAGTGAGAGCATTAAAAATGTTTGCATTGCTACTATATGTATAATTTTCAGATAGTGGAGAACAGAAATATATTCCATCTTATTCTAATTTCTTTGTGCTCTGTTTCTTCCTGCCTCCTCTCACTTCCTTTCTGTCTTTCCCTGTGCCCACCAGCCCCAAACTTTTGCAGATGTGTAGATAGCATGTACGTGTGCAGATACTCAGTCATTCCTTCTTTTCCTCTTGTCTCATTAGGAAGGTAGAAATAAGTTCATGTGAAGTAACTGTTGTACATTGGAATTCTATATCATTTCAAGTTTTGTTAGTAGTCAATATTTGTATAACATGTAAACAGTTGTTATTTTGTTAGAGTAGTGTGTGGGGAGCATTCATGATTGACTAAATACTGGTGTAAGTGCAGATTTTCTCTTGTGTGATACCCATTGTTTGTATCCTTCCAAAATGTTTTTTAGAAGATTTTAAAAGTTGCTTGATTTGTGAGGTACTCTGATAGCCCTCCAACAATTCCTGTCAACTTTGGGACATTTAGTTTGGTTCAAGCTGTGTCTCCAGTCCATGTTATTCATCATACATTTTGATGAGCAACCATCTCCTTTCTGTATGACTCAACAGCTATCAGTATTTTCCCACGCTTTTTGGATCTCTCTGTTTTTTAAAAGCCTAGCCATTCATCCATTTCCACCTGAATTTGGGCATGAATTATGCCAATGAATGTTTTGATTTTTTCCAGGTCTACATATAATATTAGGGTGTTTGCACAGCAAAGAGTTACCATGGCAATCCAGAGACCATTGTCCTCAGAAAGGCCTGCTGGCAAGGGTGACCTTCCACAGGCACCTGAGAATTTCCACATGGTGGGGCTGGGGGGTAGAAAAGAGCGCCACACTCTGCCCAAACTCTATAAAATGCATGGTTGATGCTGGGCACACACCATCTAGAGTGAACTGGAACCGTGGTCAGTGTAAATACCAGCCGAACTGAATCAGCATGGTGCTGAGTGTAGATGAGCACTGTTGCCAGCATAAAAAGATGCGGTGAGAAAGAGCATAGTGTTGTGGATTCCCCTAAGAGTTTTTGTTGTTTGGAGCCTTTGATGCTCCTGGGGGAGCTTGTCATGCTGGCTGCCCTGATATGAACTTGGCTGTTACCGTCAGAGGAGCTCGGGACCTTGTAGCTGAGAATGGCTGCGGTTCACTTTGGGGGAGCTCTGGTCCTTACTTTGAGCATCGCTTCCTGGCTCTGGAGGGGAAGATGTGTGCTGTTTAATCTTGAGAAGCTTGTCACACTGGCTCCCTGATATTATCTCAGTTGTTCTGATCCACAGAGGAGCTCAGAACCTCATTGTCGCTGAGGATGGCTGTGGTACTTTTAGGGGAGGCCCTGGTCCTTATTTTGAGCATAGTGTCTTGGATCCAGTACCTACTGCTCATCCCCGAGCATAGACTTTCCAGCTTCCACCCTGGTGCTTCCTGGGGCGGGATGGGAGACCCAGCAGGATAGTGTCGCTGACCTTTGGGCCTTCCTGGCGCAGATCCATAAAATAGACTTGCATGAGTCGTTGTTGTGGGCTTTGGGTTTTCAGCTGGACTCATGCAGGTTATTGCCTTGGGATCCAGGCCCTCTATGAGATTTTCTAGGTCCTTAGTGTTGTGGACAGATTTCCTGCACTTCCTTTGTATTTGGCTACTTGGGTGACAGTCAAAATACTATTATAAATTCTATGTCCTGTGTTGTCCTACTCCTTGCCACCCCTGACTACAACACCCTCCTTCTGGAAATCTGGAGTTTGGCTATGAGCTAGGAAGAGGGTGCCTGCTTGATGAGCCCCTCATAACAGACACAGAGGACACAGAGCCCCTGGACACAGAGTCCTCATGGGTTTCCCTGGTACACAGCCTTTCACGTGTGCTGCCAAACGCTGTTACCGGCGAAGTGGGGCCCATGTGGCTGCCCTGGGAGAGCTGAGGTCTGCCGGCTTCCCTGGACTTCCCTCCACCAGCAGCTTCTGTTTGCCAGTGTTTCTTGGTGTCCTTTCCCTGCAGTAAATCACCATAGTAAGGCTTGGCAAGAGCATGGCCACATGTTGTGTCCTGCGAGGTTCTCAGGCATCCACGCCTGGTGCTTCCTGGGGCAGCACGGGAGACCCAGCAGGCTAGTGTCGTTGCTGGTACAAATAGACATGGGCATATGATTGGGACAGAGGCTAAGCTGCAGCCACAGAGACCCCGAGATGCCACGACTTGAACAAGAAACAGAAAATTAATTTTTTCCCCTAGAATTTGAAATTTAGGCCGACCTGGCTGCATCTCTGGGTGGTCCACACATGCCCTGCTGAGGCACACTGGAGAACTAGTGAGGAAAGCGGGACTGTAGGGGACCTAGCTCTCCTGGTGCCAGTTACACTGTGCAGCAGCATGGATAGTGCTGACACTCATGATCACAGACTGGGGGAAGGGCCCCCCACATTCGAGCCGAGGTGCTGCTGCGTTTCTGTGTGGCTAGGGAAGAACCGCTCCCTCATCAGTGATCAAAGGCCGAGGTGCGAGAGCGGTGCAGCCTGGTCGCACGGTGTCCCTGCCCTGTGCTGCTGGACAAGGGGCTCCCTGGGGCCCAGGCTGATGAGCAGCCCTCTCTGTCTGCATTCATGGTGCAAAGGCCCCTGTTTTCCATGGAGCCGTGGAGAGTATTTCATATCGTGCCTCTCAGAGATCCCAGCTTTATCCAGCGGGTCTGTAGCCCAAGGCTTAGCAGCTGGCGGGTCACCCTGACTCACCCTCTTTGCTTGCTGCATGCCGCAGGCTGCCTACCATTCCAGGGGTTGCAGTTCCTTCCTTGTTCCTGGTACTGGTACAATTCTCTTCTATTGCCAGCTTAGATTTTCTTTTAAAAGAATGTTTGGCATATTTCATGGTGCAGTTTTGTGGCTTTAAAAGAAGTTGGTAGTGTTGCTTTATTGTTGAATTATAACTAATGCTTTTATGATAGAGATCTATACTCAAATGGCATTCTAGGAATTTGTGTTTTCAGAACGAAAAAATAGGCAATTAAATACGTAGTTTGCCCATTTGATTCATTTATTAAAAACATACTTATTTAGTACCAGATGAGTTGGGCAGCTCCACCCAGCATGTTTACTTGATACTAAGCGTAGCAGTCGGCCTTCATCCCTCTGCATCTGTCCTCTCCCTCCATTGCTCTGCTCTCTTCTCCCTCCCTCCCTCTTTCCCCTCCTCTCTCCCCCCACTCTTTTCTTGTGGAGACTTTCATTGAACATCCCCGGCATAACACTTGTTGACTTTGTTGTCCAAGGGTTTGAGGATGAGTTAGTTATAAATAAGTCATCAAACAATTGTAGAACTCTTTTAAAATAATTTATCCAGATATAAACACTGCAACTTTTCCTTCTTAAAATATCAGTCCTGTTCCAAAAGTTATAAAATCACATTAAAAAGTGACCAGTGAAGAAGAAGGTTATCTGCAGTAAACGGGATATGATTAGGATGCCTGCTTCTGTGATACCCAGAATCTCCTAGCCACTTTTAAGAACGAAATTCTTAAATCTCCTCTCTTCTCTCTTCCTTCATCCCTGTGTTCTTTCCTCTTTTCCTCCTTTATTCTTTTCATTTAAATGAAGCAGAGTTGCTTGTTGCCATCTTGGCCAGTGAAGGAGGGGCGTAGGTCTCTTCAAGGATGCTGTCTTTGACTAGGTGCCTTGTTATAATTTCCACTTGTCCCGGACACTTAGGAATGTCATAAAAGGGCTGGAATGGTCTGGAATTACTACGTCTGCTGCAGAAACATAGGTGAGGGTAACTGTGCATACTGTTCAATGTTAGCTTCCTCTTTACCGTGGGGAACAGCTCATTTCTTCAGCAATGGAAAGACATGCTTTCAGTCATTTTCCGTCTCGCTGACAAATGAGATGGGGTTGGCTGGCAGCGATTCCTTTGCAATTACCTGGTTTCATGCCTTTATAGTTTGATGTTGGAAAATTGCTTCATTAGTGTGTGATGTTGCTAAATAACATTCTTTAGGAGCTTACAAAGACTTTTTAAAATCTTTTGTTAATTACATACTGTGGGACAGCAATAAATAGCACTTTTTGAGTCTATGCCTTTTAATCAGCTAGTGACCATATTTTATTTTGACCAGTGCCATTTATGTTGCTCTGGGCATAAATTCAATTTAATTTTGATGGGAAACTTCAATAATTCTATTGTGAACCTGCCTATCTTACCCCAGATTATAGGATGAGCTAATTCGTGTTGTGTCACACATCTCAAGTGAGATGAGGCTTGCTCATGGCATCCCCAATGTGTCCCTCTAAGCTGACACCTGCTTCAAGCTGGCAGGCTTTAGGGGGCTTGCTAGTTGCCTCTCTTAGGAGGTCCTCACACAAGATCCATCTGTTACGTAGCACTCAGTCTGCTGTGCCATTATCTGTGGAAGATGTTTTCCACTTAAGAACTGTAATTAGTCACTAATGGTGGTGCAAACCTGTAATCCCAGCACTCAGGAGGCTGAAGCAGGAGGATCACCGCCAGTTGAAGATCAGCCTGGGCTATGAAGTGAGCTCAAGGCCAGCCTGAACTGCATAGTGAGACCCTGTCTCAAAAAGACCAAAAAACAAAACAACAAAAAACCCCAACCAAAACCAAAGAATTGTAATTATTTATGATAAAGGTTAGAGACAGCTACATTACTTGACTGTGTGTGGAGTTCAGGTCCTAGGCTTAAGGGCAGCTCCAGTTCTGACAGGTCCAGGCTGTGTGACTGGGCAGCCCCCATGGACCTGCCTCCTGGCTCTCAGTGGAGCTGGACGGGGTGCCTGCCTCACCTAACGTGGTTACTCAACAGCTGTTCACGTAGAGAGCATCCTCGGGCCTCTGCGTAGCACGTCAGTGACCCTCTGACACTGCAGCAGCTATAGAGCTAGCACTCCAAGACAAATGTACTCTGAATGTAAAAAGCAATTGCAATCAGTTATGTCAGACTTGATAGTGTCCGTTAATTAACCTTGAAAAATTTGGTAACTTCCTGTTTCCAAAAGTCCTTTAACAGCCAAAGCCAAAGAGCAGGTCTTTGAGATTTTTGGACAGGATTAGTTATTATATAACAAAAGTTTATTTTGTAAATGAACTCTTACTGCTCCAACCAGATCTTAATCTCACCTTATTTTTCACATAGGAGGGTTGGTGGGAAAAACTCCTGAGAAGACACACTTCTCCACCCTAGTGGGAATGTTTCCTTAGGAACCCTTGAAAGCAGGGTTGTTTTGATGGAATGGCATGGTGTGTTCCAGGGCCGGCTCCTGAGTCAGTGTGCTGAGTGCTGGGCCTAGGCCTGACTGCAGCAATGGCGGTTTCCAAGGGCGAGACTGCGCCTGTGGCCGCGTACCCAGTGCCCCAGCTCGCGTGTGGCCAGTGTACCCCTCCCTCTGCCACGCCTTCCCACAGCCCCTCGTCTGTCCTTTAAACATTCAGAAACATGTGAAAGGAAGTCAGACATCACGCTGTATTTTGGTGCCTTGCTCACGGATTTTAGAGAGACCTAAAGGAGTCCAGGCCCTGTGCTCAGCCCCCTGCTGGGGCCAGAGATCCTGATTTCAGTGTCATACACTGACAGCTTCAGGAATATAAATGAGCGTGTGTAACTGCGCACCCACATGGGTGTGCCCCACATACACAAAAACGTAAATTTTGATGGAAAGTAACAATATTAGAGAAAAGTGGACCTGCAGTTACCAGCTTTAGCAAACAATTCAGTTAATGAATGTTAAATTTGAAGGCAATTTCCAACACTGGGACCACCTGATTGAGAATGGAACCGTTTTGGGAAATATAGCGTGGAAATTCGTTGGCTTTGTGGAATTATCTCACCATAAACATGTACTCATACGGATGGTGCTGGAAATCAAATTTTACATATAAAACAGGAATGCCATGGAAATAAACACATTTTTACTGAGGTGTTAGTAGGGCTACTTACTCTAACATTTTGGTTCTAGAATTCTTAATAAGCATGAAAAAGATCATGAAAATCACAAACTGAATGAGGTTTGAAATTAAAAGCAAAACTTTGTATTAAAAATGTCTCCTGATATATTTGAATTGTCTATTTAGTTTTAATTTTATAATTGCAATTCTTAAGGATTTTAAGTGGTTTTGTTGAGGTCTGTTTATCTGATGTTCTTATATCGGTTTATACAGCCACTCAGCTATCACACGCTTCCTGTATTCATGGAAACTTGCTCCGTTTTATCTGCTTGTGACTTATATTAGTTAGCCCTGGCTTCTTTTCTTTTTTAGTCTATTGGTACTTTTCATTTAATATAAGTAATATTGTTGGAGGTAGCTCTAATGTTCCGTATTTGCTCTCCATTTGTCTCACCTGTTTTTGTCCCTGTATGTTTCTTTACTTGCTTTTCGTCAGATTATTTGAATTTCTTATGTAAATCTATTTAAATTTATCAATGTTTTAGTTCTGTCACTTTGTTTGTAATGAATATATATATATATATCTTTAATATTCCAAATCTATTTAGAATTGATACTGTGCCAATTCATATAAAATGTGAGAACACTAACCATGTAGGTCTGCATAATGTGTCTTTTCCTTTTTTGCTATACTTGTAACAGTTATTACCTGTATGCAAGTTATAAAATCCTTCAATATAAGTGTTAAAATAGTGCATGTCCCCATATGTTGGTCTTTGTGATGTTCTATATTCTTGCCTGAACATCTGAATTTTATCTCCTATCATTTTCCTTAAGTCCAAAGGATTTTCTGCAGATAATAAAAATTTGGACGTAAAGCAAATCTATGCTATTTCTGGAAGTGTAGATTTGCTTTACGTCTAAATTTTTATTGTCTGAAGATTATTTTCCATAGATTTGCCATTTTCATTTTAGCACTTGGTATGTTATTCATTGTCCCCTGGGCCCACTGTTTCTGATGAGTGGTCAGGCGAAGGCAGGTCATTCTCTGTATACAGTGGTTCCATGGTTATGAACTTAATTCACTCCACAGTTGTGGAAAATATGGCCAGGTTCATGTTCATGCTTGAAAGATGGCTGTGGTCATGTTTGACGCGCCATGCAGAGTTCTCAAAACAAAACCAGAATTTTGCCAAACACTTCTGTTTGAGAATTAAAATGTTCACAAACAAAAGCATTCATGAACCAGGGTACCGCTGTACTGTATTATCTTTTTCTAACTGCTTTTAAGATTTGCCATTATCTGTGTTTTTAGGAGTGTGACAGTGCACTACCTATAAATGGTTTTATTTTTGTTTGTTTTGTCTGGCATTCATTGTGCTGTTTGAATTTATAAACTTATATTTTCCACCAAAGTTTGGAAAGTTTTGGTTGTAACTTCTTCAAATAATTTTCCTTTCCATCCTTTCATGTTTCTTGCTCTGTCAGGGTCCAATTATTCAAAGCCTAATCAAAATATAACAAATATTTAAATTTTAAAAACATTACAGTAACAACATATCTCCATTAATCCCCCTCAAAATAATCCTCTCACTTTTAATACTTATCCCCTTATTTTTGCCACTTTTGGAAGCAGTTCTGGAAGTTTTCTTTCGTAAGAGTCTTTTGAGGTGTGATAAAAAAAATTGAGGGACTGCTGCTGCTAGTGCCATGGCTCTTTAAAAAACACAAGAAAAAGAAACAAAACATTGCATTGTTCTTGTTCATCAGATTGTGTGCCTTTGTCTTCTGAGTCTTTTCCAGATCCGAAGAGACCAGCAAAGGTAGACATTTTGAATGTCAAGACAAGTCAAATAAAGACATTTACAAAAGAGGACTTTGGAGTCTGACCCCGAGAGTGGCAGGGACAGTGAGATGAGCGTGCTTACAATGAAAGGGACTGTTTGGAAGATATTAACAGCAATGTGCCTTTCCTTATAATTTTTAAAGTCTAAGTATTCACCATATGTTTGATGACTCTTTGTAGATTACACCTTTGTCTATTGTTTCATACATCACTGACATTTTATCTTTTTCAAACCATTTCTTTTTGGTCTCAAGTATTTTCTGTTGATTTATCTTCACATTCATTTACTCTTCTATCATCTACCATCTGTATTAAATCTATCCCCTGGTTTTTTAAAGAAATATTACAATTTTTAGTATGTAGTACTGTTGTTTTTAATTCATTTTAATACTTTGAGATTTCCTACTTGTTTACTTTTTGTGAATGTGTTATTCTTTATATAGATGAGGAAATATTTCCTTTGGATAGTCATTCTAATATCTGGCTTATTTTAGAGTCTTCAGTTTACTTCTCTTATTTATGAATCACCTTTTCCTATTTCATTGTATATTTAATGATTTCACAATATACAGTGATGTGTTTGATGATATACTATAGAGATAATTCTTTAGTAGTCCTCTAGATAATGTTAATTGCTTTTTAGGGGGGTTGGTTGTTGGTTGTGTTGGTTTTAAGCAGAGAACTTGGCTGGAATCAAATTCTAAAATGCAGTTTGCATCTGTTTTAGCCTTCCCTTGGCTGCTTTGAGTTTGCCGTAAACATGCATAATGCAGAGGTCAGTCAGAGACGTAAGCAAAGTACTTTTGTAGAATTTGCATCACCTTTTATGGCTTTCTATTTTCTGGGATCACCACTCCCAGTATACAGATGCTGTGGTGCCGAAAAAAAAATATATTTTCATTTAAGTTTTGTTCACCTATATAAACCTATTTGGGAAAGAAAAACCATAAAGTCAGGTCTATTCTTCCAGTATTAATTCCAGTTTTCTCCTTTGTTTATTCTTGAATGCCATTGGGAAGTCATTTTATCTACTTTATCTCATATTTATAATTGCTATCTATAAGGATGTTGGTTGGCTAGAAATCATCCATCCATATCACAAGGGGTTGCTGTCATTTGTTTTGGATTGTGGGAGATCACCACTAGCAGCAAACAAAAAATATTGAGAAAAACATTTATTCTTCAAGTAGAAAAACCTTTATGTTCTCAGGATATTCTATAAGGCTGTAAACTTTGCTTCAGGGAAGAAACTATTTGTCTAGCAGAAGACTTTTTAACAGAAAGTGAAACTGTACTAAATTCTACAAATCCCAGAGGTCCTTTAAAATAACTGCCTAGCAAGAAATATGTTACTTGGTGGTGGTCTTCTTCAGAGGTTTCTTTATATTCAATCCTATAAATTATATAGCATTTCTGTTTTTTATATTTGCCAAACTATATGTTATTACTTCTTTAACCCTTAGATATTTTGAGTTGGGATTTATAGAAGTGGTATTGGAGAATAAAAATGTTGGAAGTACATGGAAAGAATAAGTCTTAAACCATTCTTTGCTCTGGTGATGTCTAAAAAAGGCTAGTAAAAGTCAGATTATGTAACAGTAAAATACTGAAATAGAGATATGTGAAAGGGATGGAGGCAGGGGTTAAAGCACAGAAATCAGAATCTCTTATGAATATGTGATTTGTACACACCACGTAAAGACAAGTGTGTTAATGGGATTTCTTTACTCGGTGTGTGTGTATGTGTGTGTGTGTGTCTAGTCTGCGCGATTAATGAGTGTAGGCTGTGTGAAACGCCTGTATTGTTAACACCTTGCCAAGATGCTTCTCACCTCACAGTTTTGTGAAGAATTATTGGAATATCTTTTCATCTCAAATCAGATTTGGCATTCTAAGAATAATTTTAAATGTGCATTTAAAGAGAGAGGGAATCTTAATCATTTTACATATCAGACCTGTGATTTTTTGGGTCTTTAATCCTAGAGTTATTTGTCTACAGACAACAGAGTGTGATTGCAAAGAAAAGAGAAATTCCAAGTATTGAAAAGAAAGGAAAGTAATTCAAAGAATGTTGAATGACTCAGTGAATTAAGGAGGTAAACAAACAAACTCTTTGATCTTCATTTGTAGAGTCTTGGGAGAGCTTGGATAGGTTTGGAGATTATGTTCAGACTCAGGACGTTTCAGATAAGAACAAGGACTCAACTGGCATTTGGACTACAGCACATGTGTATTACACCCTGGCAGAATATTTTTCTATATTTTTACCATGTCCTGACACTGTGGGAGACTGAGATTAAGAATGAAGGACTAATTGACTTGGTGAAGGAAAGTCAAAGGCAGCCTAGCATTCAGGTAGTGATGTTAAGTGGGGCTGGTTTTAGCTAGATTCACAGTAGAAATTGGGGGCAAAAGAACAGAGACAAAAATTTTGAAAATCTTAAATTTGTGTTCAGAAGGAACTACATATAAATTCAGGGCCAAAGGCTATGTGCCTGCTGAAGAGATTATCACCACTAAAAGGAAACCAAATCCCTTGAACAAGGGTAAGAAGAAAGAGGCCATGAGGTCATCGCAGAAACAAGCAAGATCCCATCCATCACAGGCTCAAACACAGTGTCAGCATTTCATCCAATAAGAGAGCCCCAGAGACCCCGGCTCACTAAAAAGGCCCCCTAGGTTTCTGTGATTCATTTCACAGTGCTCAGCCATCCAGGCACTCAGAAGCCACTGCAGCCATGTTTTAAAGGCTACTGCTTCTGCTGACAGCATACCTTGGCGGTATCCATGAAATGATTTTTAGGAGCATACAAGAATGCAAGAGTTATTGAATCAGGGATGCTTCTACTTAGATTTCGGAAGCAAGCCTGGGAGGCCAGGCAAGGAGCCCTAGAGGGAGAGCAGTGCATGAAGCTAGGTGAATTAAGCCCACGTTGCAGTGGAGACTCCAGGAAGTCAGAGATACCAGAAATAAGGAATGTTTGCTGAAAAAGCTACAGGCCATAAATGCTGTGATCCCAAGAGAAAGGCCGCAGCTGGCAAGGCCCTGGGGCTGGGGCCCTGGAAGCCGGTGGAAATGCACGTTTTATCACCGGAGGCTGAAGATGGCAGATGTGGAGCTCCAGGGCTTGATGTTTGTTTTGCTTTGACCCAATTTCTTTTCATCCCTTTTGGCATGGAAATGTTTACCTGGGCCATTGTACATTTGGATTATATAAATTGTTTTTATTTTTACTTTTACAGAGATTGACCACTTACGTTTTGCTTTGAGTCTCAGAAGAAAAAATTTTTAAGTATGATTTAAGGATATATATTTTAGTATGAAGTTGAAAAGGGGCAGGATGTGACAGTTAAGAGTGGATTGTCACCTTGATTGACTGTGGGGGTTGGTAGAATACATGTCTTGGTATGTGTTAGTAGGGTTGGAAACTTTATCTGAGGTGTCTGTGATTGGTCCCTCGCCCTGTTACCCTGCTCTGTTTGCAGTCTGCCAAGAACTAAGCATCTTTGCCCTGACCTGCTCTTCTGCCATGATGCGTTTTGCCATGGAACCTGCTGTTTATGGACTGGATCCCTTTAAAATGTGAAAAAGAGTAAATCTTTCCTCCTTTGAGTTGTAGGTGTTTAATACTTATTGTGTCTAGTAACAGGAAAGCTGAGTAATACATGTATGATACTGTAAGCTTTTTTCTCCAAGTGGCTTCTCTATTATTACTTATATCTGTAGTCTCTCTTATCCATTTTTCTTGCCTTCACCAATGGCTTCACCAATGAAGAAGTCAAAATGATTGAATGAACAGTTCCAGTTTCCCATAGAGTGGATTATTGTGTTCCCTGCTAAAACATCCTTTCTTTGGTTTTTAAAACATCCAAATCAGTAGAACTCAAAATCACACAGTTAGGGGGGAAATGAATATTTTAGTTTCTAGGTATAATTTTAAAAGATTCAACTTTTTGGTTTTTTAATCATTAATATATACAAAATAGGTTCCAAAGTTATCTTCCTCCGGGAAAGGAGATGGATCCTGTACTTGGCCAAGTGTAAATTGTCAGAGGCCGGGTTCTGACTAGCTTAGTCGAGCTCAAGGGCATATTTCTGATGCCATGTAAAGCCTCAGTTACTGTACCACAGCCCTGAACTGAGTCAGAAAGAAAGAAACCAACATGTACAGGAGCTGCCTGTTCTCTCCTGTAGCGGAACTTCATCCTAGCATACATGTGACATACAAGTATCCCCAAATTCAGTCCCATGCCAGGTTTCTACTCCAGGTTTTCCTTCAAACTTCCTGGCCATCAGTGTTTCAGTTTTATTTCTTGTGTGACTATAATTGCTTGACCGAACAATGAAGGAATTGGTATGTAGATATTAACCTGGGAAAGGATAGACCCTAACCTAGGGAAGTATATACTTTTGGATAAAGTGTAAAATGATGTGCAGTACTTAAGTTCAGCCACCTTGTAGAATATTACTCTTCGTTGTTCATAAATTTCACCCTGAATGAACCTTTAGTTTCTGGGTAGAACTCTCTAGGAACATGTAGGTACCTGCTGGGGAAAAGCAGAAATGAATTAGGAGCAGGCATGGGTCATACACTTCAGAACCTAATCCATAGAGATCATTTGCACTGAATGATAGAGATGGATTGGGTGTACATATCATAATGGAAGAATTAATCAGTAGTACTCAATTCAGGAGTGGAAGGTTAAGTTACATTGTTATCTGCAGCTCGTGATCAGACATTCAGTTTTGCTAGAGAGTAGTAAGAAGCTTAGAACTGCTTTCACTTAAAAAAAAAAGAAGAAAATTACCGACTTATGTGTTCTTGGCTTTTTTAAAACCATATATTACACACATACAAGCACTGCCTTAATTTTCTTACGAGTTTTCAACGGTTTTCAAATAGCATTCCAGGACACACAAACATGTTACATAATAAATATACGATTGGTCATAAAGAATAAAAATGAAATACTGCACTATATTTTAAGCAAGAAGAAAATTTTTCTTCCCCCCTCCTCCCCTACTTTCTCTTCCTTCCCCTACCCCCTGCCCTTTTCCGTCTCCTCTTCTCCCATCCTTTCTTTCTCTCTCCTTCTCAAAACCAGCAGCTTCACTAAATCTTCTGAAGAATGTCTCAGTGACAAAGTTACTTCAAAAGTCACAGTGGCTATTACATGTTCCTGTACTTACGGTTGGATAGCAGTATGTTCTTGGCTACAGAAGGAATATGCCAATATGTGCAACCCAGTGTATCCTTAAATACTTTACTGATGTGCATGATCATGTATCTCTCTAGGATTTGGTTCTCAGTCTCTGCTCCATATTTGTTGTATGAAGATCTTGGAAAACTGCCACTTCTGGCTTTCTAGAATGCATCACTAGGGGCCTGGGCTAATGCTTAGCAGCATAAGGTTCTGCCTGGAAAATGCAAAGTCCTGAGTTCAATTCCTGGTACAACAAAAAGAGAAAAAGTAGAACTCATCACTAATATGAATTCAATATTGTAGACTAGTATATCTTATCATGAGATTGCATGAAATTTAGTATATCCCTGAGGTAAATGACAAAATTATACAGGCAAAAGATGAATTTACTTCTGGTATTCTTATCTTTCCAGAAAAAAGAATTTCATTTCTTTCATACATTAAATTATTACATTAAATAGGCTATGTTGATTTGATCCTGTAAGCAAACATTATAAGTGCAGCTGTAATTATTATCACTGCTTTATTAGTTTTATAAAAACCCGCTGATGAACTGGGGATATAGCTCAGCAGCACAGTGCCTGCCTGGCAAATATGAGGTCTGGAGTTCAATTCCCAGAACCAAATAAAACCCCCACTATAATTCTATAAAACCCATCTGTTGTAGTTAGGGGTTTTCAAGGAGGACAAGACAATACAGGATACAACTTATAGCATTATTTATAATGGTCACCCAAGGAGTCCAATGCCAAGTGCAGAAAAATCTGTCCATATACTGAAGACCTAGGGAATCCAACCAAGGGCCTGGATCCCATGGCCCTATCTTGCATGAGTTCAGCTGGAAACTTAGAGCCCATGACCATGCCTCCCACAAGTCCAACTGGAGGCCTAGAGCCCATGACAGGGACTCACACGAGTCTGTTTCTTGAATCTGCAGTGGGAAGGCTCCAGGCTCAGTGGTGGAAGTTAGAAAGTCTGTGCCAGCAGGCTTAGGGGTTTACACTGCAGCCAGGAAGTGATCCTCAAAGTAAGGACCAGGGCTTCCCTGAGAAGTACCACAGCATCCTCAGCAACAATGAGGTCCGAGCTCCTTAAGGATGAGAACAGCTGAGTTCGTATCAGGAAGCCAGTGTGACAAGCTTCTGAAGATGGAGTAGCACACATCTTCCAGATCCAGGAAGCGATGCTTACAGTAAGGACCAGAGCTCCTCCAAAGTGAACCATGGCTATTCTCAGTGACAACAAGGTCCCGAGCTCCTCTGATAACAGCCAAGTTCATGTCAGTGAAGCCAGCATGACAAGTTCCTCCAGGAGAACCAGTAGTTTCAAAAGAACCAACAGCTCCAAGCAGTAAAACTAGTTTCCCTCTCCAAGTCTTTGTATGCTGCCAACAGTCCTCAGCTGGGCCATCTACACTCAGCACCATGCTGATTCAGTTCTGGTGTTTGAGTTGACCACACCATCTATCTTTGCACTAGGCCATTGTGAATAGTTAAATTAATAAGTGATAGGAGTCATCACTCTTGACTCTTAGATCTTTGAGTTTAGTTGTTTTCGTTAATGTAAAAAAGTAGAGAAAAGTAGATCTTTACTGATAGTAGCTTTTATACAACAGTCAGGAAATTAGTTTGGGAGTGTGCGGACTCAGAAACTTCTGAGGTTGTCCATTTTAACATATCCTGAAGGCTCTTGTGTTCACAGAATGTATCTGAGATATGGCTAGCTGTGCAGTACAGTGCATTGAGCTCAGAGCGACACGCGTACTCCTTGATCAGTAGGCCACAGCGGCAAGCACAGTGGTTACTGTTCCATGGCAAATGCTTGGCTACTGGTGGTCATCCCCATGGACTCAGAATATACTGTATATGACAGGTGAGAAGGAACGTTTCCAGAGGAAGATGTGTTTGGCAGGTAAAAAAACAATGTTGGCCCATTAAATAACCTGCTCAGGGGGTGATGGCACCAAAAGAGGGATATTAATGACAAAAAAGTTGCATTATATACTAGTTTGTATTTTATTACATGTTATTTTATTATATTTACAGTAACTCAAGGAAAATGTTATAATTAGCAGTACCATTTTTATATGTGGAAACTGATATATATTATGATAACAATGGATTTCTCAGAATTCACAGTAAATAATTGGTATGTGCAGAACTCGAGTGCCTTGGTCTATTAACTTAATTGACTCTGTGATTCTGGAAAAGATGGCCATGTTCATGTTTGTGTGGGAAAGATGGCTGTGGTCATGTTCCTCACGTGAAGCAGAGTTTGCAAACTGCACCAAGTTTGGCCTAACACCTCTGTTTGTGAACCAACTTGTTTGTAGACAAAAGCGTTCCTGAGCCGAGGTACCACTTAATGGTGTTTAAGCATCGAATATTCTTTCCCCTTCATTGTAAGTCATCAACTGCAGGTTCTCTGATTAACATGAACTGTTTTCATCTCTCTCTCCTCCGAAGTCTAGTGCTACAAGAGATTCTGATGACTCAGTGATCTCAACCTGCTTTGCCTGATTTGCAGATTTTCTTTTTAGATGTTGTAAATTGGCCTAGCAAACACGATATTAAGAGAGCCCCTCTGTTGGACAGTCTGGTGTGTGACATGCGGAGGGGCAGGTGTGGCACTGCATCTCCCTTGCTGCCCCTTGTTATAGGACACAACAGGGGCTTCCTAGGCAGATGCGGGCCAGCTCCTTGCAGTGAACACAGGCTTGGCCGAGGCAAACCAAGAGAGTGCCAGAAGTTTATTCGAAAAGTGCAGATGAATAGGTACCAAAGAAACCAGCTCCTCAGAGTGAATTTGGGTCAAACAGAGAAAGATAGGGTAAAAGTGAAACTAAAAGTGTACACAGCCTCTGAGAAACTGCGGCCCCTGTGGAGCGCAGCCTTCTCTTAGCCCTCCACATCACGTGGCAGCTCGTGAGGAGTTCTACATCATCGGAGTCCTGGTCTTGCCCAGATCTTGTGATTGGCTTTGCCATGCTTTGCACCTGTATTTGGGCCATGGGGAAGGAAGAGTTTTCCTGTTTTGCTCAGGATCTTAGGTGCCAGTGGTAGATGGATTTCTCACGGGTGGATGTGAGATGCAGGAGCCTCAGCTGGCCCCAAGAGCCACTGCTTTGGTTTACTTACACTTGTGATCCCTTGTCCCCGAGTGTTGACAGAATGTCACCGGGAGATTCTCCTTGGTGAATGTGACCTAATTTGAGGCCTCGTTAAGAGATGCCAGAATGGAGGGAAGTTTTGTCCTAATAGCCTCACTGACTGCCTTGTTGGAGGCCGCCCACCAGTGTTGCACCCAAGAGTAGGGGAGCTCGAGGCAGGGCCAGGGCCAGGGCTGTCCCATCTGCCGGGAGCCCAGGCAGCCTGACCACCAGGAGGAGAGGAATCAATTTTAAGTCAAGGTAAGGATGGTTTGGAAACATCATATACTGCTATGTGAAAGGAAGCAAAATTATGTCTTCGCAATGTAAATGGAAGCTGCCTGTTACATAGAATGTCAGGTTTATTATTGACAGCCAATCTAATTTGGTCATATGAGTCTACAAAAAATTATAGATGGACAGTTTTGTTGCACAAGAAGGAAATTCTGAAAATGGTAGATAGTATAAGCAGGTGGACAAAGTGTTACTTTGCAACTATTATGTGCTTTGCAAATTCTCTCTAGGAAGGGACTTCACTCTGTTGAGGGAAACAAAGCTACTGAGTCAGAAGTCGAGATCTTCAAGGGCTTGAGTGTCAGCAGAACTTTCTTATTTGAGCAAAGAGGAGGGATTTGCTTAGGGCAGCAAACAAGAAAAGAGAGGAAAAAGAAGACATTAGGTACATCGAAATGGCAGGATATATGGGGTAGTTCTGTCTCTAGAAAGTAACTAAATTTCACTACGTATTTTGTCGAAGAGGATCTTCCTTTGTGTTCACAGTCAGCATAGAGGTAAAAGAAATACCAAGCAAAGTTGCGAGTGGAGGAACCATGGGGCAGAAGTCACCACCAGCACAGTAGTCAGCTTTGGGAAGTGTGCTACAGTCATGGAGAGAGCTCTGAACTCCCACAGGTCTATAGCATTCATTACCATTTAAAAACATCTGCATTTACTCTACACATATACTGTATTTACTAGGACTGTGATAAACACTTACCTGTGTAACTATTTTATTCTACTTGGATAGATCCTTCTGTCTTGTTCTCTGTGAGTTTTAAACATGTGGCATACAGCCTGACATATTAGGTGCTTCATAAATATTTTTTTAAATGTATTTAACAAAAATAGTATATGTTTGATGCTAGGAACAAAATTTGTAGTAGTGGACCAAAAAGACTTGGTTCCTATCTTCATGAATCTTACAGTATAGTGAATTCTATAGTGTAAATGCAACAGATTTAATTAATATCTTCATTTTACTGGGATGTTGGAAGTTTAATTAATGGAATATCTTACACACTCAGGAAGTAGAAAAACCAGGAATGATTGCCAAATGACATTAGTACATGTCCCTGTTGCATGCCATGTTTGCATCAGCCCCAGTCTTGGGTGGATGGCCACCCTGGACTTCCAGCACAAGCAGAGTCCAGTGTGGCCTGAGCTCTGCTCCTTGCTGATAAACTGTGGAAAGAGCATCATGTCTGAACAGTAGACATATTTAATTAATTTTTTCTGTTTTCCTCTGTTCATTCATTCCCCCTCTTTTATTCCATTATTTGCTCTCTTTTTTCTTTTAAAAGTGTATGTTTCTTTTCCTCTCTTATTCTAATATAGTTTATAGAGAATAAGCGAATTCTCCCTTGTCTCTTTTTATTTCTTTTACTTTTATCCATGTCTTTTCACCTGACTTCTTTCTCACACTTCTTATCCTTTCTGTTTTCTTTTTCCCCTCTTTATCTGTCTCCCTTTAAGTTTTTTATTAGTGTTCATATTAGCTATAGAATCATTTCTCCCTGCCATTTCTCACTACCAATTTTCCTCATTATTCCATTGAAATCTAAAATATACCTGGACCACCATTAGGATCCTTTGGCCCCTTCCTAGTTCCTCCTTCCCATGCCACAGCAGGAGATTTAAAAAAGAAACAAAACCAATGTTTTCCCCCTTTCTGGAATTTCCTGGTTCCCAATCCTCTGGGCTTTTATTCTATAAAATTACTGTTGAATGCTTTAGTTTAAACATAAGAGGAGACATAGCTAATACATTTAGTGCATATTAGCTGTGGGTCAGTGCTTGGGCTGTTACAGTGTCTATACTATAACTGTAGCCAAAAAAAGATCCACAAGTGGGTCTCACAGTATGTTTTCAACTTACCCAGGGAGATACCACTCTAACCAATTAGCTTCTTACTACTGTAGCTGATTTAAGTGTATGGGAACACTCCTGACTCAGTGGATAATTTTGTGTCAGTGAATTGGTCTGCAGATTCCACCGTCACACCCAGGGAGAGGGATAGCAAGTGTTCCTAACCCAAGGACTCAGATTGGATCAAGACTGTGCAAGAATCCGTGCAACATGGTGGAAAGAAGGCCTGTGTGTGAGTTAGCTTCAGCACTGCAGTGCAAGATTCAGAGAAGTTTTTGGGGTGAAACCTCTCAGACTCTCTGTAAAGAAAAGCTGCTGTGTTAACTTTCCCTGTAGCATGCCAGCGTGCACTCTTGCGTTCTTCCTAGTGCTCCGAGAAGAGGCCTTAATCTTCCTCTGGTCTCCCACAAAGCCATATCTTTATTGAATTATCAGATATCCATAAAAAAAAAACTCCAGCATTTTAAAAAGCAGCCAGAGAAAAACAAAAAATCACATATAAAGGTAAACCAATTACAATCACAGCAAATGTCTCAAAACAAACCCTAAAGGCCAGGAGAGCTTGGAGTGACGTATTTCAAGCCCTAAGAACAAATAACTTCCATCCCAGGTTAACTTACCTAGCAAAGCTATCTGTCAAAATCGATGGAGGAATAAGGTATTTCCATGAAACTTCTACCTGAAAAGATATGTGAGTACTAAACCAACTCTTGAGAAAATAAAAATATTCTCAATAGAAATCACAAAACAAACACAGATAAAAACACAGAAGTTAATGAGGTCAGTGTATAAACAGCAACAAAAAATTTATGAAAAAAAGATTTCAACAGATACAGAAGGCAATGATAGTAAATAACCAACACATCTCAGTAATATCTCAATATTAACAGCCTCAACTTTCCAATTAAAAGACACAGATTGGCAAACTAGATCAAAAAACAGAATCCAGCAGTCTGTTGCATTCAAGAAAATCATCCTAAAAGATATTTGATATTCATAGATTAAAAATTAAAGAGCAGAAAACAACATCGTGTGCACCAGAACCTTGAAAATAATTCTGATACCGGTGTGGTAAACTTCAAGCTAAAACTGTTTAGAAGAGACAGTGTCAGTATATATGAGTAAAGGGAATAATCCAACAAGAAAAAAATAACGTTGATAAACATGTATGCACCAAATATTGGATCACCTATCTTCATAAAACAAAAACTACTGAAATTGAAAGATTAAATAAAAATCCCTACTATGATTGTGTTAATATTTAACACCCACTTTTACAAAGAGATCAACTAAAAGCAATAAAGAAATTTCAGAGCTGAACCATTCTTTTGAACATTAGAATTTCATAGGTATGTACAGAGTGCTCCACCAATCTGCACAGAGTACACATTCTTCTCAGCAGCACATGGTACTTTTTTCAAGGTAGATCACTATTGTAGTCAGGGTTTGCAAGGAAAACAATTTGATACAGAACACATAATTTATAGAATTATTTTATAATGTCACCTGAAGAGTCAAACACAAAAAAGTGTGGGAAATCTATCCACATGCCAAAGACCCATAAAATCCAGCTGAGCATCCTATGGCAATGTCTTGTATTAGTCCAACTGAAGATCTAGAACCCATGGAAATGTCTCATGTAAGTCTGTTTCATGAATCTGCACTGAGAAGGCCCAAAGGTCAGCAGTGAAGCCAGAAAGTCTGCACCTGCGGGATAAAGCGTCCGTGCCAGTAGACTGAGCGTTGTATACTTCAGTCAGGAAGTGACCTTTAAAGTAAGAATGAGAGCTCCCCTAAAAAGTAAAATAGCCATCCTCAACAACAATGAGGTCCTGAGCTCCTTTGAGGATGAGGACAGCTGAGTTAATATCAGGAAGCCAGCATGACAAACTTCTCCTGGAGATTGAACAGCACGTATCTTCCCCTCCAGAGCCAGGAAGCAGTGATCAAAGTAAGGACCAGCGCTCCCTCAAAGTAAGCTGCAGCCATTCTCAGTGATAACAAGTTCTGAGCTCCTCTGACTGAGAATAGCAAGTTCATATTAGGAAAGAAGCTTGACAAGCTCCGGTAGGATAACCAATAGCAGCAGGAGAACCAACAGCACCACTTCTCCTCTCCCGTTCTCCTTTTTATATTGTTGGGCACAGTCCTCAGGTGCGTCCTCTATTCCCAGCACGATGCTGATTTAGTTCAGCTAGGCGTCAAGTTGACTACCAGTTGTCAATCCACCATAATCACATTCGAGTCCACAAAGACTGTTCAAGTAAATATAAGAGAGTGGAAATTACCCTATGCATACTGTCTGACCACTGGGCAATGAAAATAGAAATCACCAATAAAGGAAAGGGTTTTTTTGTCTTTCTGAGACAGGGTCTCACTATGTAGTTCAGGCTGGCCTTGAGCTTATTTTGTAGCCCAGGCTGGTCTTGAACTCATGACAATCCTGCCTCAACCTCCTGAGTGCTGGGATTACAGGCATGTACCACCTCGCCCAACTGGATAAGGCAAAAGCTCCTGGAAAATTAACAACATTCTCCTAAAAAAAACCAATGGGCCAAAGAAGAAGTCAAAGGAGAAATTTAAAAATTTCTGGAAGTTAATGACAATGCCTGTACAACTCAGTAAATCTTCTGTGACACTATGAATGTGGTTTTCTGAGAAGAAAATTCAATACTCACATTAGGAAGAAAGAACAAGCCTAAATAAATGAGCTCAGGAGAAATCTGAATATACTTTAGAAACAACAATAGACCAGCCCCAAACTGAAATTTAAGAGGAAGTTATAAAGATGAGTCTCAATAAAATTGAAACTTGAAACTATAGAAATACCAGTGAATAAAAGATTTAGTTATTCAAAAATACAAGCCTTTAGCAAGACTCACCAAGAGACAGAAACGACCCATATAAATGCAAATGAAATGAAAAAGGTGACTGCAGCAGGTACTGTCAAAATCCAGAAGATAGTAACTACTTTGGAAAATTGTATTCTAACAGATTTACAAATTTCAAAGAAATGGACAGATTCCTAGACATGCAAACTACTAAAACTAACCCAAGAAGACATAAATTTGCTTAACAACTCAGTAACAAACAGTGAAATTGACACAGTAATAAAGAATCTACCAACTAAAAAAGCCCACTACTGAATTCTGCAAAAACTTCAAGGATGTTATATCACCAATGACCTCAAGCTCCTTAAGGAAATAAAAGGGATGGAGTGCTTCCAACTTTATTTATGGGAGCCAGTATCATCCTGGTCCCAAAACTGGATAAAGACCTAACTAAAAAAGAAAACTATTGCCCATTCTCTTTAACAAACAAAGATGTACAAGTCCTCAACAAGATATTAGCAAATAAAATGCAGCACATTGTCAAAAAGATGATACATCATGGTCAAGTAGGTTTCCTCCCAGAGTTGCAAGGGTGGTTCAGCACGTATAAGTCATGTAAACAGGAGCAAGATCAAAAACCATAAGCTCGGCTGGGGATTTAGCTCAGTGGCTTAAGCGCCTGCCTGGCAAGCGTGAGGTCGTGAGTTCAATCCCCGGTACCAAAAAAAAAAAAAAAAAAAAAAAAAAACCATAAGCTCGTATTAGCTGACATTTTTTCCTATATGTGACAACATGAATAAACTTTCTGCATTCGAGTGTGTTCTTGGTGTACTAGAATGCTTGCGTCCAAAAATCCATATGTTGAAACCTAGTCAGCAAGACGATAGTACCTTTGGGAGGTGGTGAACTTCAGCCCTCCTCTTCATGGGTGGGATACTTGCCAGATGAAGAGGCCTGCCCTGTGAGGAGCTGCCCTGTGAGGACACTGTGCGTTGGTCATGAAAGAATGGGCCTCACGGATGCTGAGTCTGCTGCAGCCCTGACCCGGGCTACCCCCTCACAGTCTGCAAGCAACACATTTTCCTGACCCACAAATCTCAGTCTGCGTTGTTTCATTATAGTAACCTAAGCAAATGCAAAGGCTACTCCATGGTTTTCCTTATATTTAATAGTCTCTCATATTTAGGAATTATCTATGACTTACCTTTGAGTATGTATACTTGAGAATTTCAAACTGAAATCGATATCGTACCTGATGGATGTCTTTTAATGTTCATCTTAAACTTACCTCTCTTCTGTTTCTTCTGCTTCCCATGTCTCAGTTTTACAGCATTTTGCCCAGTTTCTTCTTCTGCATATAAATTCTTATCTACCTTTTTAATTTCCCTCTGCATCATGTGTATTTTCCTACATAGAATTTTAAGCCATTTATTTCTCAGATCAAAGTTCTTGATCCTTTTCTCAGTTTCTTTTTTGCAGGCACAAGAGAGACTCTTGGCAAAATTCAAGATACGAGTGGTGATTTTTCTTCTTTGAAGTGAAGCAGACCTGGCACCAGAATAAATTATAACTTTTTGCTCCATCAGAATGTCAGGGCTTTCCCTCAACCTTTTCTCTTTGGTTAATGATTTAATAATTTTCCAGTAGAAAGGACTTCCCCTTTTATGAACACAACTCCTTTGCCTTCTATGCAAATTCTTGCCTGGTATGCTCCTCTCTGAAGATTGCTCCTCAGATCTTGGCCAAGTGTCACTTCCTTAGAATCTTTTCTGACTCTGCAAACTGGGTCAGGCCAAGCATCTCACTGGCGCAGTTCCAAGGACTTTTCTTGTCCCTGCACGCGGCAAAGATCGTAATCACAGATCTGCCAAGCTGTCTTTTCCATTAAATCCTGAACTCTTCAAAGGCCAAGAGCTTCTCTGCTTTACTCATCAGTTCCTTACTTGTACTTGACAAAGTGCTGGGCACATAGTAGGTGCTCAGGACACATTTGTGGAATTGCATGAAGTGAACCCTAGAAATGCATTGACCACCCTGAGCATTCGATGTGGTGGAGCTGGCATGCAGAGCCAGTGCTCTATCTCATGATGCTGACACAGCCCTTGCTGGAGGCTGCACAACCCGGCTCCTGAGTCAGAGTGAGAGGAGAAGAGACGTGCCTTGCACAGTCTGCAGGGTGAGGTACTTTGGCATGGAAATGGTGGGATTGGCCATGAAGTAGCCGGGAAGATTGAGATCAAGAAGCAGTATGGTGGGAGAAAGCATCTGAGGGCTAGCAGCTCAGGCTAACACTACAAACAGTAAACTCCGTTTCTTTAGCAAATAGTGAACCAAGAGGTAATGACGAAGCATGGGTGGTGGTTGGTCTTAGAAATGTTTTAACTTTAATGCTTTAACTGCTTGCAGTTAAAGCAGCAGTTGCTGCTACATGGACAGGATTGATATTTCAAATGATTATAATGACTAGAATCAAAAGTGCTATTCAGAGTATTTCTGTTGTCATTTTTTGATGTCATAGTAACAGGTTCCATTTCTAAAAATAAATTCTTTTTACAGCATTTTAAACCAAGAAACTGTGCAAAAATATAATCAGTCACCTCATTCTCTTGAAATATATAACTGAAGTAGCCATAAATAATCCACCAATGTGGAAAGGATGGAAGAAACAGAAGTGGAAGTAAATTTACTGTAAGGAAAAATATATAAAAAATCTATTTATGGAAGGCTTTATTTTCATTGCCTAGTTAATAATTAGTGACATATTTTATTTTCTTCTATTTATAGTGTTCTGCTTCCTTTTGCCAAATGAAATTATTCAGTTTTCAAATAATTCACATGTGCAGTAATTCTACTACTCCTGAAGGAGATAATCCCTTGTGTCTGGTTTTCTTTGCCTTCTTTGAGTTAGCCGCTTAATGCTAAAAACAACTCTTGGCTAGGAAGACCCAAAGCATAGCACAGAGATAATAGGGAATTCTGTGCCAGCAAAGAAAAGGGAGCTACTTCCAAATGTGTGACGCCACAAGTGGGCTGTTGTCACTCAGTTTTTAATTAAATGAAAATATGTTTTTAATATTCTTACAAGAAAAATAATTTGTATAATTTAGAATGGTCACTGCCTTTACATTGAACATATTTGTCATCCGATTCTTGGTACCACATTCTGTCTAGAGAAATAACTGGTGGGCATTATGCTTGTTCTAAGTAAGCTGGGGAGAGAAGCAGGTCTGCACAGATGCCTCATGTCACTGTGGTTTTCTAGGTGCCTGCTTCTAAGCAAGACCTAGAGCATAGTTAGTGCCCCACACACTTCCGCAGTTCTTTTTTGATTGCAAATGACCTAAGTGTTAGCTGGTTTTTAATGTTGAATACATGGGATTGTGTGGTAGTACTATTTCGTGTCTCTTTTCTTTCCCTTGAAACTGTCTTTGTAAAATTCATCCTTCCAAGTAGGCGTACCCCATTGCAGAATAGGAACCCATCAGCTGCGTATACCACATTTACGTATCTCTTTTAGTTTAAGGGGCTGGGTTGTTTTCATTTTGGTTGTTGTAAATAGGTCACTATGAACTTTCTTGGATGCATTTTTGGTTTCTATCCGTTACATTTTTGTTATATATACCTTGGAGTGAAATGTCTCTGTCATTTTCAACTCTCTCAGTCTCAACTCTAGTGAATATTTCCAGTTTTCAGCTTTATAAAAATACATTAACAGAAAGTCGCTGAAAAGTTTAGTCGTTCTGTATTTAGTTATTTTCATAATAGCTGTAGAATTGTTCAAAATTCTGGAAATATTTTAACTACAAGTCCATTTGCCTTAATACTATAATTATAATATACAGTATATTATATATATATTATATATACTGTACATGTGCTATACAGTATGTAAACTTTAGTACAATTCACTTTTTTCTGGAATTTTCGGTATCATTTGTGTTTTTGAAGACATTGTTCTTATAAATTTTAAAATTTACTGCCATAAAATTGCCTGTGATATCTTCTGACTTTATTTTTATTTATCTCTAGTAGTGTTATTTATTTGCTCTATTGCTAGTTTGTCCTTTTCTCTGATTAGTCTTGTGGAAAATCTTAAAATATCGTATCACTCTTTCCAAGATGGTTATTTGGCTAGATTGGTATTTTTTCTGTTCTGTATGTTTCTATTTTGTGTCTACTCTTATCTTTATTTTACCTATATAATACTTTGAATTCCTTTCTTTTCTAACTTCTTGAGATGAATATTTAGGAAGTCATTCAACCTTGAATTTAGACATTCAAGACTACAAGTGTTTTCTGTAAGTATTGCTTAGGTGCATGCAACAAATTTGAATGTGTTGCCATCCATTTGGAAACATTTTCTGACTTCCATTGTGTTGTCTTTTTAAAAAATGGTTTGATTATATTGCTTGGTTCTTGTTGTTGATTTCTTGCTCAATTCCACTGTGATAGTGAAAGACTAAGATTTCGATTCTCTGATGTTGTTCAGACTTGCTTCATGACCTAGCATAACACCTGATGGCATAGGAACAGACAGATGTTCCATTTGAAAGTTCCAGCATTGCTGCAAGCATAGTGTTTGTCACCTAGCAGTTTGCATATTGTGCTGCTTCTATCGTCTAGTTAGGTACTAATTTTAAAAATGTTTCTTTTGTAATGAATTAAAATCTTCCACAATAGTTATCATGTTCATCATCTTAGTTTTGTCAGTCTTGGCTTTACATATTTTAAAGTTATACATTAATTTCCTGCAACTTTAGAATCATTGCATCTTCCCAGTGTAAAAAGTTTTTAACCTTGTTCAAGTCGCCTTTTTAAAGTAATGCTTTTTTTAACTTCTAACTTACGCAATATCACTATAACTTCTTTGTCTCTTTAGTGTTTGGTACACCTTTATTCTCTTTTTAAACTTTTATGCATGTTAGAGTTTAAGGTGTATCTCTTATAAGCAGTGCAATGTTGGTTTTTAAATATTGCTTAAGTAGCATGATGATCACTCTTTTAATTCAAATATATAGCCAATTCCCACTTAATACAGTCTTGTTAGTTTCTCAGGGATACTGCAACAAAGCACAACTACATGCCTGAGAGCAGCACGATATCGCCCTTTCATTGTGAGCTTGATGTCTGAAGTTCAGGGTTTAGCAAGATGGTTCCCATCCTGAGATCTGAGGGAAGGTCTGCCCTACCTCGACCCTAACCACGGACAGTGCCCAGGACCCTTAGTGTTCCTTGGATTCCTGTTGCATCACTGCAGTCCCTATTCTGTCTTTATATGGTGTCTTTCCTGCATGTCTGTCTCCAAATTTGCAACTTTCTAAGGACACTGATTAGGGCACACTCTAATCTAATCCCGTATGACCTCCTCTCGATTATATTTACAGTGATACTGCTTCCAGGGTTACATTCACAGGTACTAGGGCTTAGGACAGGGTCACACTCACAGGTACTAGGGCTAGG
>PVJX010017606.1:0-37917 GCA_004027295.1 Dolichotis patagonum | reverse complement strand
GTCCTCCATGCTCTGCTTTGGAGTACTTCATATTATTGTAGTGCAGACACATAGCTATCCTTTAATTTTCTGATTTCACTGGTTATCTTCTAATATTTGTTCAGTTAACATAATTCTAATAGCCTTTATTGTTGATCAGTTATCAAGCATTTCCTCTTCCTTGCCTGAGTGACTGATGAGAAATTCCACTTGTAGAGGAGATAGCTGTCCTGACTTGTGAGAATGAAAGGTTGGGCAGTGGGATAGAAGTAAATGATGTGCCTTCTTATTGAAAGGATTCTCTTGGAGGTACCTGGTTCTTCTGCATGTTCTTCTCCTGGATCAATTAATTATTCACACTTGCAGTAGTCATTACACTTTAAGGAAAATAAAATTCTTTTGTTCCTAGGAAAAGATAGGAGCTCCGTATTAGTCAGCTTTCCTTGACTCTGGGACAAAATACCTGACACACACAATTTAAAGGGGAGGCTTATTTGGCTCATTGTTTCAGGTCATGGTCAGGTGGCTCCAAGGCAGAAACAACGTAGTGGAAGGGCCTGGCAGAGGAACACTGTTCCACCCAGTGCACCCAGGAAGTGGAGGGATCAAGGAGCAGCTGGGGACAACAATGCATCATTCCAGGTTACACCCCTGACCACCTCCAGCCAGGCCCGAAATCCTAACAGCACATTCAGCTACTGACCTCGCCAGTAGATGAACCCACTGATGAGTATAGTACCACCATGACTGAAACACCTCCCAAACAAATAAGACACAGTGGGCATTTTAGAACTAAAGCATAACAGACTCACCCCATGTACTAGAATTTCTTATTAGTTCATGAGTGGTGAACCTTGGTGAAATATTGGATCCTTCCAAACTTCTCGATGGACCAGTGATGTCCTAAGGAAAGAACTACGCTTTGCAAGTTTTTAGAATGCCTGCAAACATAAAAAGGAGAAGAGAAAGATAGTGTAAAAATATTTAGCTATGGTATGTTCTAAGAGCAGAATGGTGCTTCACAAGGTCTTACACAGTCTGAAAATTGGAAAGGGCAGAAGAGAGACACCAGAGAAATTTAGCTGTGGTAGTATCTTCATCACAGTCTTCAATGATCCCTGTCTTGTGATATTCACACTCTTCTCTCGCACTGTCCCTCTCACACACTGTGCCAAGATCAGTCTGTGTGATCAGCAGGTTATTGTAAAAGTAATGCTATGGCATTTCCGAGAGTAGCACAAAAATGTCACTGCAAGTGTATCTTGGTTGTCATCTCTTTCCTTGACTAATCACTCTAGAGGAAGGGGCTGCTTTGGAAACATCCCATAGAGGCCCGTGTTCAAAGGAAGTAAGACCTCTGATCACTGGTTAATGAGGACCTCACCAAGAGCTATGCAGGACTTGTATGGAGACACAGCAATCGTGGTTAAACACCCCAGTCTACTGACTTGATGGCAACTTCCTCAAAGATCCTGACCAGAGCACCTGGCCAAGTCACTCCTAAGCTTCCAATCCTCAGAGAACACGTGAGAAAATAAATTTTTGTTGTTTTGAGCTGATAAATTTTGAAGTAATTTGTAATGCAGCAATAAATAACATATAGTAGGAGATACTTAGCGAGATGATTGGATTTTTTAAAGAAAAATGACTAAAAGGCTAAGTTCCCAGAAAACAGTGGAAGACTGGTAAATCTCTTAAGATTTGGACACTGCAGGAGAATGCGTTTTGTGGTATCACATACACATATACAATGTAAAAAAGTACATGTATCCGTTCTACACTCCTCAGAAACTACTGGCACTATCAGTTTAGGTTTCATCTTTTCAGTTCTTTTTCTAATCAATTGCCATTACATACATAGTTGTGAAGTCTGAGTTATGTGCTGTGTAGAGTTTGACAAATTTCATTTATCATTAAGAATATGTCTTTCCCTGCCAGTAGGCTTGGCTCCAATGCAAATGTTCTTTTAAGATACATTATGTCCCACAGTGTGATGTTCTATAATTTATTTAAATGTCATTTCATGTGTATTAATTTCTAATATCTTATTAATTAATACATTTTCCCATTATACACTGTCATGATAAACAACTTTTGGCACATTTATGAATATTTCTGCAGGGTAAATTTCTAGAAGTGGAATGGAAGGTCGTGAGTTCCCATCCCCCCCACCTTAAACTCATAGTTTTACTCTATAAAAGTCCCTAAAAAAGACAAAGTCCTTAACAACCCACTCGGGACCCCTTCTCTCTCTCTTCAGACAAAAGCTTTCTTTCTCTCAATAAGTATGTTCTACTCTTAACCTTCGTTGTTCCTAAAATTCATTCTTCGATTTTAAAAAACAAAAGCTCGCAGACATATTGATGTAAGAGAATGAAACTCCCGACCTCCTATGTCAGAGTTTGTGTTCTCTAAAATTGAAGAATGAATTTTAGGAACAACAGAGGTCAAGAGTGGAATATCTTTATTGAGAGAAAGCTCGTGTTTTTTAGGGACTTTTATAGAGTAAAGCCATCGGTTCAAAGTGGGCAAAGACTAGGAGCTCACAAGGCAGATGGGCATAAGGTGGGACATAACTATAGTTAGCCAATAAGATCAATAGTTCAGGTAAAATTGACTACATTAGGGACAAATGGGAAAGCAAGTCCATAGCAAGCAGGCATTCTTACTGAGCAGTGACTCTTTGCTAGGGGGATGGGAACCATTTAGGGTGTCAATCCTCAGGATATGGGTGCCTTTGTAAGGTCCTTTGTCTTGAGGCCTGGTCCACAGCAGGAGGTGTCAGCTTCCCCAGCAGTTTCCAGGTGTCAGCACTAGCTCTACTGAGGACCTAGCCCTGTTTCACTGCCTACAATATTTTGACTAACTCAGCTGCCTGCTACAATACTAGGTTGAGAGTTTCATTCCCTTATATCATTTGGAGGGGATTCATGTGTTCTACTATGGAAAGTTTTTAGTCAAATTTTTTCAGTAATTTTTTTCTGCTCTGCATTATTTTTTCTCCTTTTATAACACTAATATTAACAATTTTGGTATTTTTCATAGACTCCTGAGAACCTGTTAATTTTTTGACCCCGGTCTTTTCCTATCCTTTCTCTTATTTTGTTGCATAATTTCTATTGGTCTATCTAGTGAGGTTTAAAGTTTTATTATATTTTTAGTTCCGAAACTTATATTTGGATCTTCTTTGTATTTTCTATTTCTCTGTTGAGACTTCCTATCATTCCATTCATTTCAAGAGTGTCCTTTTTTCTTGGAATATTTTATAAAATCTATTTAAATTTTTGTCAGAAAGACTTCAACATCTCCACCCTCTCAGCACTGACATCTGCTAATTGCTTTCATGTGAATTGAGATTTAATGATTCTTTATGTACTAAGGGCTGAAGGTGGAATAAAATCTAAAAAGTATCTACATCTTAACTTCCTGAACCTGTGACCAAGTTATATTACATGACAAAAATGAATTAAATTTGCAAGTGCAATGAAGGTTGTTTGTCTTCTGACCTTGAGGTAGAAAGGGTGGACAGCATAGTCAGGTGAGCCACGTACAAGCTCAAACATCTTCAAAAGGAGAGATGTGACTATAGAAGAGATGTGATAGTAGAAGAAAGTAGAGATGTCACATTGCTTTAAAGATGGAGAAAGGGGTCCATGACACAAGGAATCTCAGTGGTTCCTAGAAGCTAGAAAAGGCAAGGAAACAGATTTTCCCTTAGAGCCTCTGGCAAGAACCAGCCTAGCCAGCACCTGGACTTGTACCTGGTAATGTGGTCTTTGAATGTTTAACCCATTAAACTTCAAAAAATTAAAATATGTGTGTTCTACAACCCTAATTTTGTGGTTATTTGTTCCAGCAGCAATCAGTAACTAATATATTGAGTAATTTTGGATTGTATTCTAAATATCTTAAATATTATGTGATGAGACTCTGGGTCTTGTTTACATTTTATGTAAATATTGTTATTCATGTTCTAATAGGCAATCAATCTGGACTGATTCAGGTTGAATATTCTGCCAGCCATCAGAGGGTTGTGCTTTTAATGTCAGTCTTGTTTTCCAAGTCTTTGCAGCTACTCAAACCTTTCCCACATGAGGGCCACCAGGGCTGGTCTGACCCTAGGGGGTGGAATATCTGGTTTTGGTCCTTTTTGCGTAGACTTTGGTGTGCTATCTGGGATCAGCCCACACATGCACAGCACTGAACTGAGCCCAGGCACCTGTGCAGGGCTGTCTTCCTGAGTCTTTCCTTTCTGCGCTCTCCCTTGTCCCTTCCAGGATCCTTCCCAGTTCCACGGCTCCCCAGCTCTCCCTGGCCAGGGAGCTAGTGCTGTGTACGTGTTGCATGCACACTCCACGAGACTGGCTGAAAGGTGGGAGAATAGGGAAAGGTGTAAAATGATGAGGGCTTCTCCTACTCTCTTGGGTACAAAACTCCTCCAGTTAGAGTGGAAGTGTTCCTGGTGGGTTCCTGCCACCATTTCTGTCACTGCTCCTGCTCCAGGTGCCACAGGGTTGCCAGGAGACAGGGCGTGCAAGAATGGAGAAAATAAAAGAAAAGAAAAAAGAAAAAGGAAGAAATTCATATAGTAGTCTTTTACAGCTTCTGCGCTTCACTGTTCCCCGGGTTGGAACAGACGGCCTTCTCTGTATCCCTCCTAGAGGTCATTTTCAGTTTTGGGGTGGGGGTGTATGGAGGATAGAATGGTTGCTCCCTGCTACTTGGACAGCACTTGGAACTGTGAACTTCTTCCCCAACTCTCCTGCTTTGACTCACTTGCCAGCGTTCCTGCGGAATCTGAAGTTTCACTTGCTGATTCTACAGTGAGACAGGGAGGGATGAGTTTGCTGTATGTCCTGGGAAACGGGAGCCCCTGCCTGTCTTCCTGGCAACTGCTTTTCCTTTCTGCAGAATGACTGTCCCATCGCGCAGCTCTGCCACCTCTGTCCTTGCTGCCCTTCAGTGAGAACGGGCCGAAGCACAATATAAATCAATCCCGGTGGAGCTGCTTTGTCATAAGTGTCACTCATCTGTTGTTACCTACTGCCAGGCTGTTATTGGAGGACGACTCAGAGGTCAGGCTCTGCCTGAATATGCCTGCAGAAGGAAATGCAAACAGTTTAATGCAGTTTTGTAAGCAGCAAAAGGATCTGTTACGGATACTGAATTCTCTGTTTGAAGGGGAACCACGAAAGTGTTTTATTATACTTTAACATTTAAGCCCATTGCCTATATCAGACTCTTGCCATTCTTATGTAAATCTTACCCCTCATGAGGGACGAGTAAAACATTTAGACAGTGTGGCTCAGAAAATGTGCTCAGGTGAGTGGTGCCCTCCTGCCTCTTGCTGTGTGTCTGCCTGGACTTTGGGAAAGGGTTCTTAGACTAGATTCCTTATTGCCACTCGGGAAAGATTGAAATCACTGACGGATTCAAAGTTCAGTGATTGTATTGCCAGGGAGGCTTTTCCTCTTTGTTCTATGCTCTGAGAAGTGCTGGGATTTCATTTTATGAGTGTCTTTTTCTCTTTTTGCTTAAAACCAGTGCTCACTTTCTGATAGTCTTTATGTTCTGCCCCTTTGTGATTGTTCTGTGGAAGAAGAATGTCTTTAAACTCCTTTCAGTAGGAACAGTAACTTCTGAACTAAAAACAGCTTGCTCCCATTAGGCAGAGAGAAGGGGCCAGGATCCTTCTGCTATCAGTAAGCATTCCTGTGGGATCATTCATTACCCACTTGTCCTGTGGGACAGGGTTTAGCCAATAGTAGCATGAATCAGAATCCTCTGAAGATCTTGTTCAAACACACATTCTGATTTTGCTGATTTGGGAGGGGCTGAGATCCTGCATTTTTAATATGCTCTCAAGTGAGACCAATGCTGCTGGGTCAAGAATGGATGTATACAGAACATTTATCATTTGCTGTTAAGAACTTAACTGCTGGTAATGGAAAAATTTTTCTGTTTTGTTTTTAGTTCTTGCTTTTTTTTTGGAGAAGATATGGGGAAAATCACATAGTTTAAAAATGTTTCTAAATTCTTCCAGGTCATCACTTCAGTTGGATTCCCTGAGAAGAGGACTCTGAGATGGAGATTAGCATGCAGGAAGGTGTAAAAAGGGCTCCCGGAAGAGGCAGGTGACACAGTCTCCTTCTAATGCAGGGACAGGTATGGGGATGTGACCTTGAGCAAGACGATACCTGTCAGCGTGGGCACTTTCTGTCTAGAGCTGACAATGGAAGCTCTTCGTAGGCAGCACGTGCAGCACCTGAAGGATCATCTGGCGGAGCATCACGAGGCACACACTTGTGTGGACCCTGCCTTGAGCATTGCTCCTGCTCATGAGCTGGCTTGGAGCCTTCCTCTTCTTCTGTATGCTGAAATGAACACTCTCAAATACAATCCCTTCTCACCACCTTGGCCTAGTTGCCAACTCATTGTCAACCAGTGTTGATTCAAACCTCTAGGTGGACAGTTTGAATTTTTAAAATTTTTAGGATAGAAATTCAGCACTGCAAAGGTTCCATCTCAGGTTTGCTCATAGATTTCTGATGTATAAGAGGCCTTGATGGCCAGAAGAGCATCTCTACCTGAGTTTGAAGGAGGAACTGAGACCTGGAAAGAGAGGAACTCTTCGTGGGTAACAAAGTCCTTGATGTATATGAAAGGCCCATTAAAAGAAGCATAAAGTTGGGGGTGGAATTCAGTGATACAGTGCTTACCAAGCATACACAAGGCTGTGTGTCCCACTCCTAGAACTAGAAAGAGAGAAAGAGAGAAAGAGAAAAGTAGAGAGAGAGAAAGGAAGAAGAGAAGAAGGGGAAGGACTAGAAAAGTAGATTTATGGAGGAATAAAAGCAGAAGCAGCCTAGGACAGGCTGTTTAATGATTTAAACATTTGTCTTACTGATTGTGTAATGTGAACTTTAACCTCTTCTAAATATAGTTTGTACCCTGAAAGTCCTTCACACTTTAGTACAAATAGTTGTACACTTGAATGGCTCATGTACTTGATGACTGCGGGGCAAGGAGCTAGGAGGAAGGCAGAAGGGGCAGGAGTTTCTGGAAAAGGGTGTGTGGAGCAATCTGATCTGTTTAAAAGCTCTGGACAGCAATGGCAGAGAGATGCCCAACAAAAGCAGCAGAAGGGAGTACCCAGATGGTGGTCTGGAAGCCTCCTATACAGTGTCATAAATTGGTAAGGCCAAGGGACAGCCCCCTACAGCCTCCACACACCACACTTCTACTGGTATCTCTTAGCCATGGTGAGATGTGACACTTGGGGATCAAAGCTTCCTGCATGGGCAGAGTTCTGGAGCCAGAACATTGGGAAATCTCTGGGTGTGAGAAATGATACCAAAGAGCAAGGGAGGGCGGGGTGTGGAAAAGAGTTTGACGCCAGGGAGCTGGCCCAGGAACCAGATAGGAGCTCACCACAAAGGCAAGAGCAAGAATAAGAGGATACACACACCCTACAATAGAGCAGAGGCCCCTTAGGCTGGGGAAAGAGGGTGCAGGATGGACACAGTTTGATGCCAAACAGTGACGGGAGCGAAGAGTGAAGCGTCCAGGTGGTGAATGCTCAGTTTGATGAACAGGCTGAAGAAAGTAAAAGAGAAACAACAAAAAGATGACCCTGGCTGTATTTTCTCACTAGGGTGACTCTAAGAACCAAGATTATTGAGTGTTAACTATTTACCTACTGCTGTTCCATGCCTGTTCCCTGTGGCACCAGAACTTTCCATAGGCTCAAAGGAAATGGCATCTGAGTCCCAGGGAAATCACCTGAAGCATTTTGTAAGGCTTCGGTTAGTAGAAAATCACCTCCTACAGGTAGCAGTGGTAGAAAGTGTACAGTATCTGACAGAGAGAAGAGCCATCTCTCTCACTAGCCAATCTCCTGCTACTTTGGCCGTGTCCCCTACAAGGGTCACCTGGTAGCTTCAGACACACAAGCAGAAACCTACACACTGGGAAGTGCACAGAAAATGCCCAACCCAAACAAAGTGATGCAAATCATGGACAGATAGACCCATATCCTGAACAATTAAGTATTCCCAGGTCTTGATGTTTATTTTGGCAAAAATGTAAAGAGGAAAGATCAACCAGATTTATCGAGAAACTATTATATACTTTATATAGGAATCTAAATGCTTAAATTGTCCCAATTCAGAATGTTCCAAAGCCCAAGGCAGGGAAGGCTGCCAAATGTGGGATCTTGTTGATTTGTGGTGGTTTGGACAAGCCCAGAATGATAGATTTGGCAATATGAAATGAGGTCTATGATGGTGTCTTATTTGTCTCTGGGAGGGAAACTTGTAAAGGCTGGGGATTTTCAGGCTCAGCTCCATTTCATAACAAAATCTTGTCTTGTAGTGATTCTTAACTATTTCTGTACTTGCACATCACTAAAGGAAACTTTGGTGGAAAATGCCAGGGCCTAGTCTACCCCAGACCAAGCTGGTCAGTCTCTGGAGGTACAGGTATCCTCTCTGAGCAGTTCTAATGCTTCCAGAGTTCAAAACTGCTAGGCTTCCAGGCTGCCTCTTTCCTGTCACAGTACCAGCCCTGTGATTGCCATCACCCGCCCCCCGAAATGCCTAAGTCCTTCCCTCCTATCTATAGATACAGTAATGAAAAAAATGTTTGAAAGCCTAAGGATCATCCATGTATAGCCAATGTGTGCAGAAAAACCCAGGTAGGCTTCTATGTTAGCTAGAGTTTGAAGGATAGTATTCATATTGCACTGTGAGCAAAAGAACAGGGTGGAGAGATGTTTTCTAATTGCTTTGCAGTTGTTGTATGACATACAGTAGTAGGAAAAGTACTGCACCTGGAGCTATAAACATGGGTGCTCCTCTCTCTGCCAACTAGCTAGCTTTGTGATATGAGGAAAATTTCACTCAGTTTCCTCACTTGTAAAATGTGGGTGTAGGATATGATTGTATATGAATTTCTTCCATTTACCTACCACATGGATTATGACACTACTCCTGTCTCAAAATCTGGCAATATAACCTAGAATATGGCTGTGTCATTTTATCAGAATTTACCGTAAACATGCTTTTTGTCTCCTTATGAAAGAAAAACTGTTGAAACCACAGAAGGCTTTTTTCTCTCTGAGTGAAAGCAAGGCTAAAGTGCCTTACCCCTCTGTATTACTCATTCCTCTTATAGGAATAGTCTGAGGTAATTTAGAAAGTCCATTGCAGGGCTTGGATGTTAATTATAGGCCCTGTGACATGTGTGACCTTGATTTTTAATTATTCAAGAGTGGCAAGTAGAGAACCTAAAGTGGATTGTTGACACAAGATACATGGAAATCTCTCTTTTTTTCCAAATCAGAATGCATTAATTTATTTTTAGTGTGTTAAAAATACATTTTCCCCAGAGATTAACTTAGCATAATGGTATAATTATGTAATTTAGGCATTATTCTTACTTTCTGATGATGGATATTAGAGGGAATCCAAGAATGTAGTTCCATACAGGCTGTAACTGGTTCGGGGCTTATATAAGGCTGAGACAAAGCGATCTACCAACAGCTGCTGTCCCGGGATAGAGTCTGCTAGCTTGCTAAAGGAATCATCTCAGCCTCTTGTTAGGGGCCTGCTAGGTACAGGGACCAGGAATTGGACTCTGACAACCAGCTGATGTGCTGAACTCCGCTGAGGGGTGAGCCACACTGTTTGTTGAGCCTAGTCATGCATGGGAAGTGAAGCCAGGAGTACACACTTAATGACATTGGCTATTCAGTGTCTCCAAATTGAGCTCGGAGGTGTCAAGGGTCTTGAGGATGTCCTGGGAGAGGCCTCAGAAGGGCCAGGAGATGCTGAGCCAGCACAGGCACTAAAACTGCCTTATGCTGCTGCAGCTGGGAGGCTGCGTTTCTATCTCTTGCTCAGAGTAGGTTTTCTTTGTGAAAGTGACCCATGGCAAACAATAAATAAAGCAAAGGTTCCAACCCCAGTGCTACGAATTCTTCCTTAACCCAGGCAGTAGTAGTAACTAGCATCTGCTCCTGAAAAGAACAGCTTCTTGTTGAGCCTACGGTAAAGGAACTTCCAAAACAGACTCCTCCTCACAGCGAGGAGCCATTGCCATCTAAAATAGGACAGGCTGAAGGAGCCTTTCTTACTATTTGACCCACACCCTTCCAGACAACTAGTGGCAAGTGAACATGAAGAAGCCAAGATTCAGCTTGAGCTCCCACCGACATCCCCCCTGCTTTTCAGACCTCACAGGCCAGAGATGGCTTTTCTCTTTCTTCTCTCTTTGTAGGACATTGCCTGGAGAGGGCCTCTCTAGGCCCAGAGCTAAAGTCTCCACATTCCAAAGAGTAATCAAAATGAGGATACATTCCTGTAGCTAGCTCATGGGTGCAGTATCTGAGAATAGTGTGTTCCAGCTCCAGGTACTTAAGAATCTGGATACCGCGGCTTCAAGCCAGCCCGGGTGGTTTCTGAAAGCTGAACAAATCATTTTGGTCTTGAAGAAGACTTTTTGGCCCATTACAGTTTCGTTTCAACAGTTGGGTGATTTTAAATCTGCTTCCCCTTACCCCCTCCAGCTATAATAAAGATAGGGTACAAGATCAGATTTCTACCTGTACACCATGTTTTTTCCATCCATGCACTGTTTTTATTCCCCTTGATTGAACGGTTCCTGTTCTTTCCTAGCCTGTGAGGATCCTATCAAAGCCTCTGTCACCTTCCTAAACCTCCAGCCATCACAGTAGATCTTCATGAAACCAGACTGAGGCTGTTTCTTGAAAGAGTTAAGCCCTTGTTTTATTTTCCTGAGAACACTTTATTGAAGGTAATTATGGCTTACAGATGATTTGGAGGACCCTATTTCCTGGTGCAGATGTGCCTCATCTTTTGCATACTCTATTCTGTAAATGAGAGTGGATTTTCATGCAGGAACACCTAGTTAAATTCATTCTTTGGGGGAGGGGGCAGGGAAATACATTTAAAATTGCCTCCAATTTATCTGTAGGTCTGAACATTTGCAAATCCTGGATTTCCTTAAGGTGACACAATTTTCCAAGGGGAGACCTTTGAGCCATGTTTAACACGATTTTCTTACACGAGGTAAGAGTGTCTCCTGTTCCCTGTGAACTCCCTGTGTGCTCCTCCATTATCCTGTCCCACCTAGGAAAAGCCCAGCCTCACTTTTAGTTTTCTACTCACCTCATCTTAGGCTCTCAGGGCAGTGGCCTCAGGTGGGCCTGAGTATTTAGAAGCCTGCAGCAAGAAGGACAGGTGCTCAGAGCCACTGGATGCAAGATCTTGTGGTTTGTGGTGACTTGGCCAAGCCTTTAGTAATAGGTTTGCCAATATGAAATAAGAGTCGTATTGGTGTCTTGTTTGTCTGGAGGAAGAGGAATGGAGGCATTTATTTTTGTAATGACTCATGGTTCACTGTATCTTTCTCTCTTCAGGTGATATCTGAGCATGACAAATTCAAGGAACTCAGTCATGCAAAAATTGTTTGAGAAGAGACTTCTTTAGAGGATGACCAATTGGGGTACTTGATTCTCTAGTGACTGCGGCAATTTACAAGGAAGGCAGTGATGGGATCCTATTTACTTTCCACTTGTTAGCAGCAAAACTTTTCCTTCCAACACCCAGTAGCCTTTGCTTCCATCATTGTATAAGGTTTTTTTCTGGCATATCTTCTACCAGAGCAGTGCTGTGTTATTTGGATGGGAACCACTGTCAAAGGCTGACCTTGATATGCACTTGGACCATAATTCACTCAGATATAGATATTATGAGCGTAGAAAACAGGGACTCTTCCTAGTGTCATGAACTTTTTTTTAAGCTTCATTGGTGATTGCTCTTAGATATTGTGGTGTTCAGAATTTTTTCCTCTGGTCTTATCTCATGTTGGCCTATTTATATATCTTTCTTGGCCTAATTTATCTACTTCTGTGGTTGTAACTTCTATCTATGTGCTCAAGTATTTTAAGTAGATGTGTTAAGACAGTGATGGTGAATCCATGGCACATGTATTGCAGTGGGTATTGGTTATCATTAAAAGCTCTTAAAGTTTGCCATTACTAGAGCATCTACAATCACATATTAAACTACTCTGTGTTATCTCCAGGTGGGTATCTCATGGATGTCTTGAATTTAACATGTCTGATATTAAACTAATCTTCTTCCCCAAGAGCTTGTTCTTCTATGTCCCTGGTAGGTTACCTCAGAATCACTTATACATACACTAAAGACAAAAACTTCAACACATTGATGATATTTCATTTTCTTCAAAACAGCACCATAACTCCTTAGCATAACACAAAAGGCCCTTATTCTCAAGGCACTGAATATGTGCAGATGATTCATGACTGGCGTCAGCCAAGCGCAGCTCCTGGGACCTCTTGGATTTAGGTGTGCAGTTCTTGTGCACATTGTTTCTTTACTTCAGGAATGACTTTCACTTCCTTCTTCTCCACTACTTTCTCCTTGGAGATGTCTTGCTGCTTTCCATTGCATCTTGAATACTGTTCTGGTGTCATCTCCTGAAAGGGTGACACCAGCCCTTTGTCTCCGTGACAGCCCCAACACAATTAGTTGTGAATATGTTCCATATCTTATCTTTTTCTAATCTGCTCAACAGTCTGGCAAAGTATGTGTCACTACCCTGGTTTAATAATAAAGAAACAGGGCTGGGGATTTAGCTCAGCGGCATAAGCACCTGCCTTGTAAGCGTGCGGTCATGAGTTCGATCCCAGGTACCGATAAAAAATAAATAAATAAATAAATAAAAATAAACAGGGATCAAAAAGGAAAAGAAACCTAGGATCTTATTAGAAATGCAACTTTTCAGGCTCTTTGCTTGGCTACAGAACCTGAATCTCTACAGATGGGCCCAGCCATCTGTGTTTTCATGGTCTTCCCGGGTGATTCTGAAGAACACCAAGACTTGAGAAACTCATGCAGAAGAGCAATGCTGGAGGGGTTTCCTCAGAGGAAAACAGCTTTCTCTCAAGTGTTTAAAAACCAACTGAAGGTCACTTTGGTAAAGATACTGTTCTAGGATGAAAATTTACCAGACATGTTTTCCCCCTATATTATCTCCCATTCATTTAAAATTTCTGGTTTTGTACAGTGGTTCCTTGACTGATGAACTTAATTTGCTTTATGATTTGGAGGAAGATGACTGCATTTGTATTTATGTGGGGAAGATGGCCATGGTGGTGTTTGTCGCCCAATGCAGCATTTCCAAGTGGAAGCAAAATTTTGCTGAATACTTTTGTTTGTGGATAAATTGCAAACAGAAACATTTGTGAACTGAGGCATTACTGTATTTAGATCTTTAATCATTTTGATTTGATTTTAGAACAGGGTGAGAGCTAGGGGTCTAGTTTCAATCTGTATGTGAACAGCCAGTTTTCCCAGACCCATTTGTTACAGGCCACATTTTTCTTCAGTGTCAGCTTTAGGCCCCTTCTTGCTGCAGGTGCATGGAGTTGTTTCTGTTTTGTGCACTACAACATTGGTTCACTTGCCTGGTTTTGTGCCAGTACTGTGTTGTTTTTGTTACTATGGTTTTGTAGGATAACTTGAAATTTGGTATTGTGATGCTTCTAGCATTTGAAGCCATAGGCACAGGCAAAGATTTCATGAATAAGACACCAGGAGCATAAGCAATAACATTAGCAGTCAACAAATGGGACTATACCAAATTAACAGGCTTTTGCACAGCAAAGGAAACAACAGAATGAAGAGACAACCTACAGAATGGAATGAATCATTGCTAGCTATTGTTCTGATAGAGGATTAGTTTCTAGCATATATAAGGAACTTAAAAAATTAGTCTCCAAACACCAAATAACTCAATAAAAAATGAGCAAATGAGCTAAACAGACACTTCTGAAAAGAAGTACAAATAGCGAATAAGTACATAAAAACATGTTCAACGTCTTTAACCATTAGAGAAACGCAAATTAGGATTTCTTTGAGATTTCCTCTTACTCCAATCAGAATGGCTATTCTCAGGAGTAAAGAAACAGTGAATGCTGGTGGAGATGGGAAACGGGGGGGGGAGAACCCTCTTACACTGTTGGTGGCAATGAGAGGTAGTATAACCACTATGGAAATGAGTACGGAGATACCTCAAAAAACTAAAAGTAAAGATCCCATTTGATCTAACTGTTCTGCAGATATTCCTGAAAGTATGAAAAGCATCATGCCATATCCATATTTATAGCACTATGATCCACAATAGCTAAACTATGAAAACAGCCTAGATGGCTATCAATAGATAAAGATATGGATAAAAAAAGTGTTACAAATATATATGACTTTTTGGATAAAGAAAGGGGGGTAATGTGTTTAAAAATGAGCAAGATTATGTTAAATGCACGTACTGATTTACCAAAACAAATCTCAACATTCTTTATTACTAATGTGCTCTAATAAGTATTTTTTTCTAAAAACAGGCTAGGAATGTAGCTCAATCCTCCTTGAGTCCTATCTAGTATAAGGATAAAAGGGTTCTATGAACTAAAATGAGCTAAAAATGAAACTTGAAAATTTTTTGGAAGTGATTTCATTGTACTGAATAAAAAAAATGATCCAGGAATTTAATTAGCTAAGTATAGTGTATGATTGAAAAATATTTTCCAACAGGAATTTATTAGGTGTTTTTTCTACTTGTGCTTATAAAAATGAGTCAAAGTGTCCCCAGAATGAAACCATCCTTTGTGTATGTGTGGAGGGGGACAAAAAAGAAGGAAATTAACTGGAGACTACATTAGAATACATGATTATTCAGACTCGTGCTAATATAAGCAAATACATGCTGAATTTTAAGGAATTCCTCTGTGAAACCATGACTATAGAATAAATATGATCATGTTTTGCAAATAATTTAGTCTCCTTAAAGGCTCCCTGGGAAAAAGTGAATAGAGAGAAGATTGTTCCAAGCGAGTATCATCTTTTTTTCCCCCATCCAGATTTTTTTCTCTTGGTTCAGCAAATGTCTCATTCCCTAGTTTAGGGCTGGAGATGAATGACTAGAATTTAAGGTCACAGTTTCTTGGGAGCATTTATTTTTGTTCCTAGTTTCTTGAAGTTGAAAGGCTTTCAGTCTCCAAAGCATGTGTGTTTCTTTCAAGGTGAAATCTGAGTCCTAGAAGGAACATGGTAGAGGGTTCTCTATGTGAAAATGTGACTTCCTATTTATCAATTATGGAGCCAGGAAGTGAATAACTCAGAGTACGTTAGGAAGTATTTACTGAGAGTCCTTAACTATCACTACTGCTTGTTAAAAAAAGTAATAATAGTTTCTTTTTATTAAGCATCATTTTGCAGATAAAGGTATTAACATTTAGAAAGGTAATTTTCCCAAATTATTTTTCTTAGATTATTGACTTTTGCATAGAAGTCAGAATAAAATACGATAGAAAAATATCACCTCCCTCCATTAACTTGTAACAATTAGAGAAAGACTCACACTAACATTTGGTATTCCTTTCAGTCATGAATGGAAGGCATATACCACTGTAGTTATAGTATTCATATTTCTGTCAGTAATAGAAATTACTGATAATTTTATACCATGTTACGGTTGTTAATACCTTGCAATATCTTTTACCCCCATTATTATGGCAAATTTTTGGTACTAATTAGATTTGCCTCTAAATCTAATTACTTAATGCATTAATATGAGCTAATAGAGAAGCAGAAATAATAGTATAACTTTTTTTTTTTGGCCAACCCAGGGCCTTGCACAGGATAGGCAAGCACTGTCTCACTGAGTCACATCCCCAATCCCTTTTAAAACTCAAAGACAGGTTCTTGCTTCATTGCCCAGGCAGGGCATGAAGTTGTGATTCTCCTGTCTCAGCCTCCTGAGCATCTGGGATTACAGTCAAGTGCCACCATGCTCTTTTGAGTATGGTATATTTTTGTTTGTTTTTGTTGTTATTTTTTGTGGTGCTGGAGATGGAACCCAAGGCCTTCTGCAGGCAAGGCAAGAACTCTACCACTGAGCCACATCCCCAGCCCCAAGTATAATGTAGTTTTTAAACTATTCTGGAAAACTTTTGACCTTATTTCTATAAAGTTTTTCACTCTGTAATGTTATGTATTTTACATTATGTTTTTAAAAATTAATACTAGACTATTTGCTAGTGAGATTCATGATAGTAAGAAAAGAGAAAGAGAGAAGAAAAAAGAGAAAGAGGGGAAGGGAAGGGGAGGAGAAGGGCAAGGGGAATGGCAAGAGAATGGCAAAGGCAAAGGCAAAGCAAAAGTCAGAGTCCCAGGGGTGATAGGGCTAGAATTCAAACCCAGATCTGATGAATCCCAATTCCCATTTCCTTTCCTGTCACCTGCCAGCTTGGTTTATTTTGGCTCAGGGCTAGCAGTAAATTGATGATACTGTATGTCAATAATCAGAGCCATAGACAGCAAGAACTGTTTAGGCCATTAGGCACAAAGAGGTGAAACTGGGAATAAGGAGTGACTATACTAGTTTCCTGTCAAACTCTGGCTTAGCCCTTCATTCAAATCTGAAGTGCTGCGATGGTTTGAGATAAATTCATGAATTCCTCTTTCTATTACCTCTGACAGAGGAAATTTTAAAACCACCATCAACATTTGCAATATTTATTGATGTCAATTATGTGTTGGTTTCGATCCAGGCATTGTAAGAGAAGATCAGTAAATATTTATGGAGAAGTTGTAATGTGTAGACCTTGAAACAGGCAGTGGGAATAAAGGAAGAAAAAGATCGAGTTTCTTATTTAGGCAAACAACAGGCCAATAGGGCAAAATGTAGGCAAACCCTGTATCAGGCAAGGTGCTTACAACAAACCAAAGTGCAAGGGAAACTCTGGGTGGAACAGACTGTCTGACAGCACGAGATGAGAAAGCCTAAAAAGACAAGGAATTGGCTAGAACCATGAAGGGAAGGCAGGGAGGAAGATTTGTGAGATGGAGAAAGGGCACTACCTCTTCAGGAAAAAGGCAGAGTGGTTTTGGAAGAACTATGGTTCAGTATGTAAATGTCATACTTTCCATGGAAGCTTCCAACTCCTTGCTAGACTTTGGAGTCCCTTCGCGTCTCCTGCTTTCTCCCCAGCCCAGTTGCTATTCATTGCTGGCCTTCTAGTGCCTTAATAGTGCAGAGAAAACCCTCTACTACTGCTGAGCGCATATGGGATTGGATGGATATGGAATGCTGGGAGGTGAGCAGTGAGACATAAATTTGAAAAGGGAAGCTTGGGTCATGGTTTTTCTTTGTTTTTTGGTTTAAAACAGTGTCTCACTATGTTACTCAGGCTGTTCTCAAAACCGTGGACTCCAGGGATTCTCCTTCTTCAGCCCCCCAAGCTGAGATTACCGGAGTATGCCACCATACCTGGCTCAGGTCATATTCTTGATAAATGTTGTATTTTAGTAGTGTGAAATATAAAGTGAATGTCAAAACTACCTTAGCAAATGCTTCCACTGTGCCTGTCCATTTGACAATAAGGCAGAGAAAGACTATCGCTTTGCCTAAAATCATAAGTATACGTAGTAGGTAGCTTAGGTCTGCTTGATTCCAATGAGGTGGTTTTAGACATTATGCTACAAAGTTATTTAAATTTAAACTTCTAAACTTCTTATTTCAAAATAATTGTAGATTTATAATGGAATTGCAAAGATTTCAGAAAGTTCTCATACTCCATCCTCCCAACTTTCTCTGATGTTAACATCTTACACAATCGTGGAACATTTATTAAAAGTCAGCAATTAAATTTGGTATAATATTATTAGCTAAACTACAGCCTTTTTCAGATTTCATCTGGTTTTCCATTATAATATGCTCTATCTGTTCCTGAGATTCAACCCAAAATACCACTGTGTAATACTCCCTGAAAACTCACTTGCAGCCCCTCTGAATATGGGGCAGAAGAGCCACCACAATGCAGTGTGTCTCTTGAGATGCCCCCAGGAGGGAACAGGCCCAGAAGAGGATTCCTCCTAGGAGGTCGTTCGGTGATGTAAATGTAACAAAGTGGCACTGTATAATAATCCTGGCATTCTTTTTAAAATTTTTTTAATTTTTAATTTTTATTTTACTTTAAAGAGGCTAAAACCAAGGAAAATAAAACAGAATAAAACCAATCAAAATAAACCAGTATGTGATACAAGACTTCAAAACCTTACAAGATCTCTGGGGATTTAGCTCAGCGGCATAAGCGCCTGCCTTGCAAGCAGGCAGTCGTGAGTTCGATCCCTGGTACTGATTTAAAACACACACACACACACACACACACACACAAAAAAAAACCTTACAAGATCAACAATAGTTACCATAATGCTTTTTATTATCTTCAAAATAGCTGCAGATACCTTTGGACATAGTAAAAATTGAGCAGAATGGAATAGAATAGAAACAATAAAAACAAAACTATGAATGCAAAAAGCATTTTAAAACAAGCCCATAGTAAATCTAAAATGGCTACCATCATGTGTTGCCATCTTATAAATAGCTGTTCATGCCATCAGATTTAACATAAAACAAAACAAAAGAGAATAAATCCCAACCCAACAAAACAATGAAAATGACATGGTTTCCAGACAGAAATCACTTCCTGGTGAGGCCTGGTTCTCTTCCTCTGCAGTTCGTGAATGGCGCTGACTCATGGAGAGAGGGTTGGGTCTGGCTGTCTCCACTCTGGCAGCAGTCTACATATGACACTGGTTTCCAGGGGGGGATCACCTCCTGGTGAGGCCTGATTCTCTCCCTCTACAGTCCATGAATGGCACTGACTGTGCTCCTGGCATTCTGAGAGCCAATGGAAGGCCGTCTGGCAGCCCAAGATTGGCTTTGGGAAGGTTTCTTGGAGAGCTAGGTGGGTGTGCAGTGTGAAGAGAGACTGGGAACCTCTGAGTATCCACAGAAAGGAAGGCCAGGTGGTGATGGCAGCTGGTGGGGAGGCAGCAGAAAGAGACTGGTCAGGAAATGCTCAGAACTGAAGAATGATCTATCAGTGCTGGAGACTAATGAGACTGTCTTCCAGGGTGCCAATATTCAGAGGCAAATGTTCAAACTAGAATTTTTTATCAGGAGTTTATGGATCAAATGCTTATCCTTTGATAATTATCCTAATTATTATACAGTGCCACTTTGTTATATTTACATATGAGAAGCAGTTTTCCTAGCTCTCTATGCCTGTTTCTCCCATGTGTAAGATAGAAATATTAATCCTATCACATAATATATCAGCCAGGTCTTCCACTGATGGAATAAAATATCTGGCAGTTGGATGTTAAGGGAGGAGAGATCTAATTTGGTTCAGAACTTCAGAGGATTCAGCTGGATCCAAGACACAAACAACACAGCCAGAAGGCATGATGGAGGAATCTAGTAGGCATCTCTAACACTGATCAAGCTGACAACCAAGATTAAGTGCTACACATAGTGTTGTAAGAATTCAGTGCAATGGCCATAGACCCTTAGCACAGAGCCTGCACACGGTGAACTGTCAATGACTGTTGCCCTTACAGTATATGTGTGTCTATTTCACAGTGTATTTCTTAGAGGGAAGTCAAGATGCCTAAATAATATTTCATGACCTTTCACGTATACAGTTTCATTATACCTTCAGTATGTTATTATACTTATTTTATAAATAAGGAGACCAGAACACAGCAAAGGTAAATAACAAAACTCAGATCTCTGTAATTAAGAAGAGCTGAGTTTTTAGTCTGAATTCCTGAATTCTTTATGCCACTACCAGAACAGTGACCAAGGTCAATTAGTGTTAAGGAACAGTTACAAAAATAATGAACAATCTGTTCTTTGGGTCCTATCTAGTAGATTAACCTTTATCAGTAGTTCTACCCCATAAAATATTTTATGACTTTGCTTTTCTGTGGTGGAATGTCAGATTTGGGAATATTAGGCAACTCACAAAGGCAGAACGATTTTATTTACTGAGCTTCAAAAAGTCCCTAGAATTTGAAAATTTGTTATCTTTCATAAACATTTCACAGAATTGGACATTGGACATAGATCTTAGTTGTCGAGCACAATTAACTCCTTACAAATTACTTGGCATTAGGAGCCTCAGTTTGCCATTACTTGACATTTAAGGGAGTTACTTGGCCTTTAGGAGCCTCAATTTACACTGACCTCTTAGAGTTGTAGAGGGATGTGAAAAACCTACACGTTGTATAAATCCTAGTATCCAAACAGTGCTCATTAAACATGAGTTTCCTTTTCCTACTACATCCCTTCCTTTCTGATAGTTTTAGCTGATATTTAACAAAGAAAAAGCATAGATACATTTGTAACTCTAGTATCAGAAGTGTGAGATGCTAGGTAGAAAGAGATCTTACAAAGCCATGTGTGGATAAATAATAAAGCCAAACTGTGTTTTCTTCCTTTTAAAACTTTGAAAACTAGACTCACAAATTAGATAGTACTATTCTCACTTTAAGAATATTTGAATACTCCTTTGTTTGAATGGATGACTTCAAATATCCTAAATGGCCTGAGGCAGTCATAAAAGACTGTTGGACAACTAGGCTGGACACATTCCATTCTGAAATCAGTTAACTTATATATGCTTGGGCCTCAAACTTATCCTACATCACTTACATATCTAAAATGTGTTCAGGATGTGTGTGTGTGTGTGTGTGTGTGTGTGTACATTAAAGGAACAACTGACGTATACTGTAACATAACCAACTATCAAACTCGTACTGAAGAGCAAGGGCCTTGTGCACACACTCATGAGCTGGCCTGCCTGCTAAGCTGAATTGCCAGTGACTTTTCTTCAAAACCCAGCTGTTCTTCAGCTCTGTGCACATGCACTCTATGGAAGCTCCCATGGCAATAGAAGGTCCGAGCAGAGAGGCCCTGGCAGTGCAGCTATTGTGACACATCTGCTGCTGGTCAGTATTTAAGCAGAGGCTCTAAGCAGCCATCCCCAGAGCGGGGCGCACAGGTGCAGCAGGGACTCTGATCTCCTTGTGTGGCTCCTCTGACTCTACGCAGAAGAAACTGCCAGTGTCAGTGACCCAACCTGTGTCCAAGTGCGTTATCTGTGCTCTGTAGACTTGGAGCTAGACAATGTTACATGTTGTTCAGGCTGTTGAGCTATGTACTGGAAGTGGCAGGAGGTATTAGGGTATTTTATTTACCTTCAGGGGCTGGCTACTCTTAACTGCCTTCTTTTAATGTTCAAAATGAATTCTAGATTTGTCTCCATCCATACATGAACATGGTTCTCACAGTATGTAGATGTCACACTACCATGCATGTTCCCATTGTCCTGAGGCTCTAGGGCTTTTGACTAATACATGCTAGTAAGTGGTGATTCCCAGGGTGTCCATCTTTCTATCTATATTTATATATATGTATAAATGTGTAAATCTACATTTAATTCTGATATTTACTGACTTTCAGAGTGGAAATGAGTATCTAAAGTCTTATATTTGAATCATTTTTGACTCTAGTTAACTAAAAGTAATAGAAAACTAAGTTAGCCTTTCCCAAATGTTTAGAGATCTATTTATGATAGATGGGAAATTATTGTCACTGTTCCATTTACTCCTTAAGAATTTGGTGGAGATGAAATAAGATCACATAGGCAAGATAATTTTAAAAAAGAACCGAAGAGATTCAGAAATATAGACAGAACAGTTTTAACGGGAAAGCTTAATTGCTTCAGATGCCACTTAGGAAGACTTCATGGTGATTTAGGAGTGGTACAAAAGTTTACTTTGGTCTTATTACAGAAAAAGATTTTCTAAATAATTGAACAATGTGAAATAATAGATGAAGGCTACGTTTAAGGATTCTTATGAGAATGATCAGGCTTCACAAACTTAATAGCAGTCTTTCATAAATTAAAAATTCATGAGTTACACTTCTGTGTTGTCCACAGTGAATCATGGATGATCTCAATGCAGTTGCATTCAGATGTGAAAACAAGAAAAATGGTGCTGAAAAGGAACTTCCATGCATTCAACCCCAAATTCTTATTCAGAGATGATGAATCTGACTTTCAGGGATCAGGAATATGTCCAGGCTCTGTCTGCTGAACAACCAAAACCTGCACCAAAACGCAGTGTCTGCCACCATGCCAGGTTGACCATGTATTGTTCTGGTTAAAGACCAATTGTCCAGGGCCCCCAAATTAATCCTGTTTCCTTTGAGTGGGATCTTCCAGAAGTGCTTACTCTCCAACCGTGAGTAACACAAATATGAGCTTTAACATTCCTTTCCTTTCTTCCCTAACAGTGCATCCACTTTGGAGGAACCTGAAGCTTTTTAAATTTGAGAGAGACTGTATCATAAAGGTAATTAGAAAAAATTATGAGAAAAAGTTTAGGTAATTATATGAGATTTATTTGTATTGAGAAAAAGATCACAAGAAATTGAAAGTTCACAAATATTGCAAATCCAGAAAAATAACAAAATATTTAATTTTATTTTTTAAATTTTTATTTTAAAGAGAATAAAACCAAACCAAATAAAACAGAATAAAACCAACCAAGACAAACCAGTGTAAGTGACACAACACTTCAAAACAATATGAAATCAACAATGGTTACCACAATATCTTTTGTTGTCTTTAAAATAGCTGCCCATATCTTCAGATGTAGTAAAAATCAAACAAAACAGAACAGAATAGAACCAATAAAAACAAAACAATGAATGCAATACAGGACTTCAAAACAAGCTAATCATAAATCCAAAATGGCTACCATAATATATCTTGTTATCTTTGAAATAGTTGCCCATGCCCTTGGATATAATAAAATCAAACAACACAAAACAGAATAAAGCCCAACCCAACAAAACAATGAAAATGATGCAGAACTTCAGGACAAGATAATAGGGAATTAACGATGGTCACTACCTTCAGAAGATCTCCCACTGATGCCACATTGCATATTGTTATCCTCTGAATAGATGATCAGACTACCAGCTTTAGATCTGCAAAGTCAGTGAAACACTAAACACTACAAGCATTAAATTGTATTTTACCTCAATAGTTATCATCACAGCCTGTGTTTCTCCAGATCTGCCAGTTGCTTAAGGTGGAGGGGGGTTTGACTCTTCCTGTTTCCTAGTCCGTGTGCCAGAAGGGGCTGCCATCTGGTTTTCTCCACCGTGGACTGCGCATAGCGCTGATTTTCAGGGAGGGCTTGCTTCTTGTAGACCTCTTGCTCTCTTCCCCCACAGTCTGCAAGTGGCTCTGACTCATGAGAAAAGGCTGTGGTCTTTCTATCTCCCTGGTGACCCATGCATGGAGCTGATTCACAGGGAGGGTTTGCTTCTTGGTGGCTTCTTTTCTCTTCCCTCACAGTCCATGAATGGCCAATAGCAAAATATTTTATTAATTTGCTCCAAAATCTTTTACTTAAATACATTTTGGTTATGTATTTATGGTTGCAGACTCTTTGATTATGCCTTCCCTTGGCTATAGCCTTTTGATATTATTACCTAGAGAAGAAAAACAACTTAACATTTTCCTTGAAATGATAAATTTTATTATTATTATTGTTAATTTTAAAGAAATTTATTTTAGCTTCCCAACTTATTATGGCCATGTAACTTTTTATAATTGTATTAACATTTGAAAAAACTTTTACTATTTCTATCACATGTAAATGTCATATAAATAAAATACCTTTGGCTGTCTGCTTAGAGTACATGTCTATAAGGAGGAATTCTTATAAGCTTTGTTGTTTACAATTGCTATTAAAAATGACAACAAAGGAGACTCATTTTGTTATTGCATACACTACATTATGCAGTATCTTCCTGATAAGAGGGGACTTCTATTTTGATGAGCTGCTATGAAAACTGAATTATTCTCCAATAAGTTTCTATATCTGTCATTTGAAAGGATTTTCTGGTTCAATACATTTCAAATGCACTAAAAAAAACAATGTTATTGTGGTCTTTAACTTTCGATAGAACTCAAACTAATTATTAGGGCAACGCACCCTACCAGCCCTATATTTACCATTTGTTTTCTACTCATTTTTGAGACTTCAGTTTTGCTTGTTTGGACTCTTGCAATAATTTACCATTTGTTTTCTACTCATTTTTGAGACTTCAGTTTTGCTTGTTTGGACTCTTGCAATAGTTTTGTTGTTTTTTTTAACTTTTCAAAATTAATTAAGTTTATTGAAAAAAGTTTATTACTACATTTCAGGTATACATAATGATCACATTCATCACAGGGAATTCATACCTGTACATAATATATCTTGATCCTTTTTTTCCCTATTCCTCTACCCTCCCTTCAACATCTCTTCCTCTTCTTATTTACAAAAGCTTTATTTCCATTTTTTTTCCTTTTCTCATTTTTTTCTGTTTTTTTTTTTGTGGTACTTAGGATTGAACCCAGAATCTTTGCATTGAGCTATATTCCCAGCCCATTCATTCATTCATTGAGTCATTCATTTTATTTTGAGACAGGAACTTGCTAAATCACCAAGTTACCCAGGTTGGGTTGATCCTCCTGCCTCAGCTTCCTTGAGTGCTCACATTGCAGGTGTGGGCCACTATCCCTAGCTTGTGAGCGCCTCTTACTAGAACTGTGGGAATCCAGGCTTCCTTCCCTCATCCATCCTATGCTTTACAACCACATCAGTGCCCTATGGCTGCCCTTGCTTAGACTCTACCTATTCTCAAGAGCTTCACTGGCTCTTTCCTAACAAGGATTCCTTTGCCTTTGGCCCAGGACCCTTTCCCAAAAACTCTAACTGCAGAAAACTTTGCCTTATCATTCAAGCCCAGCTCAAAACACCCCTCTGCATGCAGTCTACTCTGTTGTCCTCAAGCAGAGCAATGTGTCCCTACATTTTGGGGGCTTATTTTTTACTTATTTTTGGTACTGGGAATCAAACTCATGACCTCGTGCTTTCCAGGCAGGTGCTTATGCCACTGAGCTAAATCCCTGGCCCCAAATGGATGCACCTTGAGACCATACTCTTTTTTTGTTGTTTGTTTGTTTTTGTGATACCAGGGATCGAACTCACAACCTCACGCCTTCCAGGCGCTTGTGCTACTGAGCTGTATCCCCAGCCCTGTCCTTACATTTTACACTCAGAGCCCTTCGGCTGGTTGCTGTCCTACAGCATTTATGAGGGTCCCCTTCACTGTGGTTGTATATTTGTCTTTCTCTCCTACGGGATTATGTTTCTTGAGGATTTGCATTGCTGGCCTCTTGCAAAGTCAAGGCATATAATTGGTGTGCTTAGAATTAGTGACAAACTTCACCAATGATGTTTAAATTAACACTCATAGTAACTTCACTCTTGCCAGTGACTGGTTTAGGCAGGTATCCAGTAGAACTTTCTGTGGTGATGGCAATGGGGCCGCTGTGATTTAGGAGATTTCACCTGCATTGAATTTGGATTAATTTAACTTAAATTGCTACATGTATTGCACAATGTAGGTCAGGTAATAGTAGGTGACTCAGTTTTTGTGAAACAAGCAAGCAAACAAAACAGAGAGCCAGTTTTTCCTCCACAGGGTGCTGTCATACCTGGATATGGCGCCCAGGACTGTGGGACTTCCGGTCACCTTGTAAGTGCAGTGGGGGCCAAGGCCACACATGGAGGGAGAATGGCAGAGAGGAACGGTGGGAGGAACCTGAGGTGCTTACTCAGTGAACCCTGGGGCTGCCTTACCCTGGGACTGCTCAGTGTGTGCCAAAGACTGTTTTCCTCCTTGTGTAGGCCATTTTGATTGGTGTTTTTTTGTAAATTGCAGCCAAAAGCATCAAAAATTATAGCGCTATCATGCTAAATCGAGCAGAATGAGGGAGCAAGATATACTGTGTCTACATGGTATTTTCAGATATCTCATAAAGACTGGATAAAGGAATGCAAAAAAATATGCAAAAGGAAATGGTTATGCAAACATTATATATCTAAAGTCTGAGCTTGTCTAAGCCAACAAGTTGGGTGTGAGAGTTGTCACTGAGTGAAAAATGAAGAATTCTGCAGAGGATATCTGTGGCTTTGGCTTAACCAGGACTTCTCTTGCCCTTTCTCTCATTACAGGACTTTGTTCCATGGGGAGCCATTCCTGTAATTCAGGTAAGGCTGGCCCTATGTTCCCTGGTCACAGGGATGAACTGCAACAGGGGTCTGGCCAGTGGATAATGCCATTTCCTAAGCCACAGTGATTGGCTGAGGAACAGGCAAGGGAATTTTCATTAATATTTGGTACATTCATGTACCAAATATACATGCTATACCTATGTACTAATAAGCTAAAAATATTGTTACATGAGCAAATAGACACTGGAAAGGAGAAAAGGTGCTTTTTAAAAAAAATCCTATGGATATAGGCCATAAGATTAGAGAGACTTTGAAAATAAAGCCAATCTCAGAATCTAGAGGGAAATCAGGCTGAGAGACAGGAGCAGGAGAACCCTGCCAACACTATCAGAACCCCTGAGTGCAGCCATGCCTGAAGTCAAAGCCCACTTTTAGGTTTCTGATGAACAAAAACACATTGTTCCCAGATATATTAAAGCCAATTTCATGGGCTCTCTCTTGATTGCAGTGCAAAGAGTTCTCAGAGGTGAAGCAGGGAATTAAGGCAAGAGGGAGGCCCTGGATCTGTGATCAGAGTGGGGTCAAGTGAAGAGAAATGTGCAAGACATAAAATCTGTTCAGGCATCCCTAGGTGGCCTGAGGCAGTAGGCTGCAGTCTGGAAAGTCGAGATACAGATCTGGGCCAAACTGATCTAAGTTTTAATACCAGCTCATCTCTATACTAGTTTGATAAATCTTAGAAAGTCAAAATTCTGGGTCTTAGTTTGGCCACCTATGAAAAAGACAACGGATACTCACTCGCAAGTTAGTTCTGAAAAGTAAAATGCTGCATATAAATCCCCTGCACAGAACTTGGAAGACCATGATCTCTTAGTAGCTTCCAGTTCCTGGTATTATGGATAACAGGTATCAGAGTTGCTGTAACAAATTTACTGCTAACATTCCTTGGATTACCTTTTCTCCTGACCACCTTTTCCCTTTTTCTCTTTCACCATCAATCCTAAGTGTTTCTGTAGAAAATAATAACAACTGCTCATTATTTGGACATAGACCCTACTTTCACGCTTTGCACACAACATCTTTACTCTTGACAGTAATAATTCAAAGTAGGTGGCACCATACTATGGTTTCAACGTGTCTCCCAAAGTTCATGTATTGGAAATTTAATCCTCAAATTTATGTGTGCATGGTGTTTGGCGGTCCATAGAGGTAAGTAGGACCAGGGGAAGTCATGAAGATGGGCACCTAGAATGGCAGTAGCAGCTTTCTCAGAAGAGGAAGAGAGATCTGAGCTAGTGTGCTTGCTCTATGGCACCTTGTGATACAGGAAGTAGGCCCTCACCAGAAGCTAAGTAGAAACCAGTGCCAAATTCTGCTCTTCTCAGCCTCCAGAACCATGAGCTAATTGGACTTCTATTCTTTATGTATTACTCAACCTCATGTATTTTGTTATAGCAACATAAAACAGACTGAGACGCTCCACTATTTTGCAGATTATTGAATACTAATTTAAATCAATGGCTTGTCTGCACTCTTAGGAAAAGGCCAAACCAGACTGGCCTTTAACTGTAACTTGTCGGGGAGAAGAAACTCTAGCGTCATTGTTTATTCTTAGAATTTGCTTTCTCAGGAGAATTATGAAAGACATACTGTTGTTTTGAATTTCAAACCAGTTACCTGTGTAACTGAAGAAGGAGTAAGATGCTCAGTAGGAAAAAGTGTAAACTGACTTGCTGAATGCCAGAAGAGAGAACATATTCAATTACAGTTCTTCTGAGATACAAATAAAATGATGTTCTTGACCTTCACACAGGCTGATCCAATTTGGAGATTTTAGATAAAGTTAATTTAGATTAAGTTAAAAAGAAACTCTTACAATTGCAGAGCTACAAATGAAATTCATCTAACTTTTCTTTTATTATTACATAAACTCTCAAACCAAGTCCAAACATTCGATATTATCATCTTCATTCTCCTTGTGCACCCACTGCCATCCATCTTTTTTTGTTTTATAATTTAGATGATCCTGTTCTGGTAAGCTGTACCATCTTCACTGGGACATTAATAAAACTCTTTTGTTCCTGTGAAAGTATAAAGTCTTCAAAGAAGCCAGCATCTCTATAGTAGTGAAAAAGTACGTGGCATTATTGCTGATTGCAGCAATAGGGGGTTATTTCAATCAGTGGAATGGGGTGTGATACTTAAAAGGAATGTGATAGGTCTATGTGTATTAACATGAAAAAACTCTGACAGTGTATTTATACATTAAAAAGTTGATTTGCAGAATAACATTTAGAATGCAATTTTTTTAAAAGTAAAGAACTTGAAGGAAGTACACCAACCTGTTATGAGGTATTAATTGAAATTATCTGGAGTAGAGCAACAGAGGATTGTGACTTCTAGCTTTAAACATTTCTACAGAGTTGTAAGGTTTAGGACCTTTCAAAAATTCTTTTTTTTTTTTACAATATTCAGTTTTATTTATGTATCATAAACATTTTTAAGTTGTAATTAATGTTGAATTGATGAGTACTCAGGAAGACAAAGCTGATGTCGTGAATGTCAGTTTCTATATTCTATGCACTTTGTTCTATGTTTGTTTGCAGTGCCCAGAACAGTTTTTAAAATGAATGTTTTTAAGATGTTTGCTCCTTCATCTGAAACCCTAATGGCCTCTTACTTAATATGGAAAAATTCTTTCAGGGTATTGCAGCTCCCTCCCCCCATATGTAAAGTGTTGTAATCAATATCTGTGGTCACCAGGTAGAATTAAAGCAACACTAAATTTTTAAAAATTTCCTCCTACATATTTAGATAAAGTATTTTACCTCCATTCTTTTCCATTTATTCTGCAGCTGCCTTTTGTCAAGTGCTTGATAGAAGAGACCAATTATTTGTGCTCAAGGCAGCAAAAATGATGGATGATGCCTTAGTTTGTGCAGCCAAAGTCTCCTGCAGTCATTGCTGGGGTTTTTCAGATGTGGCTGGATCTAGAGTGTGTGATGCTGGGATTGACTCATGGTGCAGTGGTAGGTTCAAAGGCACTGGGATTAATGGTGTGAGTGCTACCCCTGCTGAGTAGCCTGGATAAAACATAAGGGATAGAAAGATCCATGGTCATCGCTTGCTTGCTTTCTGTCTTCTGCCTGCCATGAACTGTTTGTCCCCTGCAATGCCTGTCTGCCATGCCCCTCTGCCTTGGAGCCAGCTGATTATAAACTGAAACCTCTACAAACCATGAGCCAAATAAACTTTTTTTTCTTTAACTTTCAGTGTCAGTTATTTTGTCTTAACAATGAGAAAAGTAACTAAGACAGATGACACAAAGGTGACATTTGTATTGCACAAATGCTTCCTCAGCACCCCATGTGTGTTTGCATTATACACTGGGCCTACAAAGGTGAGGGATGTGTATAGGCTTACAGTCTAAGTGACATAGAGTGATAGAAATATAATGCAACCACACATATGTAATTTAATTTTTTTCTAGCAGTCACATAAAAAAGAAATAGGAGAAACTTCCTTTTCAAATAGGAAGAGGCAGAAGAAATGGAGGGAAGTTGAAGGAAGAAAAGGGCATGGAAAAAGAAGCAAACTGAAGAAAAAAATACAAATAAAGCTTCTGTAAATAGGAAAGGGACCAAGAGTTGGAAGAAGCAGGAAGGGGGATGAGAGCACTAGAGGATAAAAAGAGGATTAATATGTGTTACGTACATGTGTCAACTCCCTGTGACAAATGTAATCATTATGTACTGTAAACAGGTACTAATAAAATAAGAAAAACATGCCTTTAACTTTACATACCTACAATATTATCATTTCAACATGTAATCGAGATAACACTATCGAGATATTTTACGATTTTTCATACTGTGTGTTTCATATCTAGCATGTACCTCACATTTATGAAACATCTGTATTCAGATCACATACAGTTCTAATGCTCAGTGCCGCACATAGCTGGTGGCTACCACATCAGACAGGGTAGACCCAAGAGGGAGATAGGCAGGCAGCATCACATTAAGAGCTCCTTCGGGGACATACCTAGGATGGTGTGAGAGACAAACCTCAAGAAAAGGGCCGGACATGTGACGCAGAAAGACAGAAGGCTTCCTAGAGGACGAGACATATGGACAGAGGTAGCTGGGAAGACACACGGACAGAAGCATTATGGGACGACCATATCTAGAAGATGGACAGGCAGCCTGCAGATGGGTTCAAGGGTTTTGAGCAGGACCACACAGGCAGAAATCACTGCGTAGTTAGTTTACAAAGAAATGCAGAAAACATATTTTTTTAAAGGAAAGCTTTCTAATAGGTATAACAAGAGTGATACAGAAGAGGAAGTTGAGAAAGGGCTAGTAGAGAAGGAAGGTTTCTTTTTCTTTCTTGTTTTTAAGCTGATGTATATTGATACAGACAATGTGACTGGGGCGTGCACATACTATTTTGATTATTTTCAACTTTGTTACCCTGAAAGGGAAGCTTTCCTATGTGAGACCAGGAAAATGCAACTGGTGAAGGTGGTGCCCAGTTGGTGGTGGCAGGCTGGGTCTGGCCACTGCTGGGCCCCACAGTCAGGCCTTCTGAGGAGGATGTGGGCTGCAGCACTGTCCCTGGTGGCCCTCTGTGGTTCTGTAATGCTGCAGTCTCTCCAGCTATAGGCTGTTGTTCAGTATTTACATGAACATAAGTGCACTGGAGCTTGTTGAGAATGTGGCACTGGACACAAATTTCTAGGGTTTACTCAGAATTACATTACTAAATGTGTCTGACACTTGCTGGGTGCCACATAAGGTCCAGTGAGAAGCATAGACTATACCTTCTGGAGACTTATCTTTGCAGACCCCAATGTTAAGCTGGCACCACCATGGAAAGGACACCTTTGCATGCTCAGCATGTATCCACAAAGTGGTAATCTGAGCAGGACACCAATGGTCAGTGTGACCTTTGACAAGTCACCTACCTCTTTGGGCTTGCTCTGCTTGGCTCAAGTCAGGGCTCATCTTTACCATCAGCAAACCATGTTGCCCCAGGCCATCCCAGCCCTCACACCTGGACACCCGGTTCATCTACTCTTCTCTGAGCACTCTGCATGCTAAAACCGTGGGGAATGTGGTTTCATATGTGACCTTACGCAATACCTCCTCTTCCCCGCTTTATGCTACTGGTACTTTAAGAAACAACATTGGCAAAATGGATTATACTTAGAATAATTCCTGAAACTGGATAGACCAGTCTGGTGAGAAGCTGGGGCACCCTCAATAAGGGCTTGCCCCTCCCCTCCCCACCTGTCTCTGTCTCCCAGGTTGCAATGCTAGGACAGCAAAGCAGCTAGGAGTCAGGCTGGGTCACAGGATGAGAGGTTTGAACCAGCTGAAGCTGCCTGGAACAGCGCTAGTGTATCCTTGTCTTGGCCTGACTCACTAGGGCTTTAATAATGCAATAATACCCAGCTTCTGCAGCACACAAAGGCTTTTGGAAAGCGGCAGATAAAAGCCACTTTGTTCTGCTCTTGCCCAGAGCAGTATACATCCATAGGTGTTCCCACAGACACTGGCCCCTTGGCTGTGGCTGTTGCTACCCCCGCCCCTACCCCTTATTGATGGAGAAGCTATAGACGGCTTAGAATGAAAACAGCACCAAAAAAAGGCTTGCTTTACAAAGCAAGCCAGCATGAGAAGGGAGGATTGGAAAGCTGGGTGTGCTTTCTGCTGAGCTCTCTTCCCAAAGCCTGTCAGCCCCTGCAGGATGCTGCACCACTTCATCAAAAAGTCATCGCGGGCCCAGTGTGACCCTTAATGCAGTGTTGCGTGGGTGGCTGCAGAGACAAAGCTCTTCCTCCTCCCTGCTGTGCTCTGGGCAGGCTGCATCAAACCTGCTAGAGGGGCAGCCAGAGCTGCGGGAGGTGCCACCCTTGTCCTTATAAGTGGGCCCCCGCCCACGCCCTCATCTCTCTACCTGCTCCCAGATGGAGACCCTCATTGCCATTCTCCTTCCACTTTACTCTGTGCAGTGTCCAAACTGAGAATTGTGTGGTAGGTGGGCAGGACCAGATGTGCCCTAACACTTGCCTCAGGTGCTGCCAAATAAGACGAGCCCAGAGAGCACAGGAAACACGGCCGGTGCCGTGTTAATACTAATACGTGTGCTTAGTACTCTGGGCGCAGCAACAAAAATGCTATAGTTATGACTTCAGCTGGCATCTTGGAGCAGGTGGCCTTTATAAACGGCAGCAGGAGGAGTGTCTGTGCTGTGTTACCAGTTGAAAAAGAAAATCATGGTGAATGTGGTGGCACAAACCTGTAATCCCAAGCTTCAGAGGATCATAGTGAGCTCAAGGCCAGCCTGGGCTACATAGTAAAACCTTGTTTAAAAAAAACCTGAAAGAAAGCAAGAAAGGGAAGGAAGGAAGGAAGGAAGGAAGGGAATGAAAGAAAGAAAGAAAGAAAGAAAGAAAGAAAGAAAGAAGAAAGAAAGAAAGAAAGAAAGAAGAAAGAAAGAAAGAAAGAAAGAAAGAAAGAAAGAAAGAAAGAAAGAAAGAAAAAGATTTTGGTGATTGTCCAAAAAAGGGGGTTTTGAGAGCATGTGTGTCTGGCGTGTTTTTTAAATTGGTGAATAAAATTATATGTATTTATCCTACACATATTTGAAAGTGTTCATACATTGCGGAATGGTGAAATCTAGCTAACAGGTGAGTTACCTCCTTCAGTTATTCCTGGTACAATGTCTTGCCTGCTGTATGATAGGCCTCTTGAGTTTACTCCTCCCACGTCACTGTAATGACATACTTCGGTCAACATCTCTCCATCTTCTCCACCCTCCAACCACCCTACCCTCTGGTAGCCACTATTCTATTCTCTACTTTGGTTAAACAAACTTGTTTAGGTTTCACATATGAGAGAGGTCATGTAGTACTTGTCTTTGTGCCTGGCTTATTTCATTTATGTAACACCCTATAGCTTCACCCATGTTATCACAAATGGCAAAATTCTAGTTTTTTATGGTTGAATAGTATTTCATTATGTGTTTTATACGCCACATTTTCTTCATGCATTTATCCACTGGCTAAATCAGGTACTTAACTGATTCTCAATCTTGTGCTTTGAGGAGTGCGTTTGTACTGTAGCAGCGTAGATGTCTCTTTGAAGTACTGATTTTATTTCCTGTGGATATATACTCAGTAGTAGGGTTGCTGGGTCACACAGTAGCCCTATTTTTTATGTTTTGAGGAACTTCCAGGTGGTCTTGCATAATGCTTACACTAATTTACATTTCTATCTGGCATGTGGAAAGGCTCCCTTTTCTCCACAAGGTATTTTTTCTCTCTTTAATTGTATTCTGTGGAGTAAGCAATGACAGACCCTGTTCCACCCTTGGATGACACTATCAGGAGATTTTCTACGTCTCAGGAGGGGCATGTGAGTGGATGTGGGGAGCATTCAAAGAATTGCTGGGATCTGTGCCCATGCTGGTGCGGCAAAGACAGCAACTGCAAATGCCTGGCTGCGAGGAGGAGGAGAAAGCTGCCATGGGTCATATGTGACATCTGGGTGTTTTATCAAGGTCTGGAGGAGGCTCACAGCCTTTATCCTATCAGGTTCTCTTAGAACTGATGGTGCATTTGTATGGGAATTTAGAGTTGCTTCCAAGGAGAGAGATGAAGTATTTATCTGTGAATCATACCTGGCTAGTGACTTTGGCATCTCCCCAGGTGGGACCATCTGCAGCCTGCTTGTCTCTTTTTTTAGGGTTATAATAAAAATATAAAAAAAAGTAAGCCAGGCATGATGGTGCATGTCTATCATCTTAGCATTGAGCAAAGATGAAACAATAGGATCACAAGTTTAAACTCAGTCTGGGCAACTTAGCAAGATCCTTTCTCAAAATTAAAAACTAAAGAGTCTGAGAATGTAACTCAGTGTAAATCTCTCTCTCTCTCTCTCTCTCTCTCTCTCTCTCTCATCTATCTATAGCACAAAACAATTGCTTTTCTCTCAGTGGCTGGAAATCTCCCTCAGCCATGATAACACGTACTTCTTCTCACCATGGGCTGCTTTCCTGTTCTTCTCTGCCATTCAGTCATACATTAAGCACACATACTCAGCTTATTACTGTGGGGCAAGGATAGGCATGCTCCACTGTTGCAAATGGAATATCTTCCAAAACCTTGGTGGTTTTTCAAATACTGATGGTATTTCCTGTCTGTTCCTTTCCTTTCTTTCCCAAACTGGTCTTCTATGATGCATGGTATTGAGTCTAGTCTTGTTCCTGTTACTAAAAGTTGTTCATTCTCTTGCCTTAGCCCTATATTCATTTATTAACTCATCTGCCAAATATGAATTTAACCTACTTAAAAATTTAAGAAGTGCGAATCATTTTTATTTCTACTTTAGAAGTGCTCTTTCTGCCTGTCCCTGATAAATATCATCTCTACTTGGCCACCCAGGATGATCTAGGCCCCTGGAATTTGCTTCCTCTCTACTCTGCCTGACTGAATCTGGTTTGTGGTTCAGTTGCTATCTTGCAAGGAGCAGTTACTCATTGGAGAAGAGTGGCAAGGAGTGGCACTGAGACTACACATAGATTAAGCCTGGAGCTGGCAAGACATCAAGTTCCAGGGCAGCTCTCAGGACTAGCTGCTCCAGCTGACTGCTCTCATTTTGGTCAAACAGATTTTTTTTCTTTATGCTCTGGTCATAAATTATATGCTCTTCCACTGACCGGCTTGTTCTAGCTGCTCCACAGTTTGTATGTCTTCATGACTGGCTCCCACATGGCTTTGGTTTGTCATGGACTTCGTGGTCCCACATTTACCCCAAGGTAAATTCCTGAAGCAACTCTTCTAGCAGCTGCCTGTGCTGCCAGTTCTCTCCTTTCAGTTTCCCAGATTCAGATTCCACAAGAGAATCTGACTGACACAGCTCACCTTTTCATGCTGGTCCAAGTCAGGGATCTCGAGCTGCGCAAGGATGAACCACGCTCCTGGGTCAGATGCTGTCTCTGATCATTTAACCTTGGCTGGTAGAAAGGGGCAGGTCCACTGGTGGGAATAGAGTTGGAGTGTTTCCGCATGGCAGCTTTGGGTGTGAACTGGTACAACTTTGTTACAATGGCCTTTAAATGTGAATCAGACCATATCTCCTCTGTATTTCTCTGCTCTATTACTTCATCACTTACTTGTTATTCATTATATTTTTAGTTATTCCTGTTGATTTGTCCTTTGTAACCAAGATAATATGACTTGGATATTAAGTGTCCCCAAAATGCACATATGCTAAGGCTTGGTCCCCAGCCTACAGTGCAATGGGAAATGGTGGAACCTTGAGGTGGCAGGAGCTTCTGGCAAGAAGTTAGATTTTGGGGATGTGCTTTTCAGTGGGACATTGGGAATCCAGCCCCTTCTCCTTCTCTCTTTTCTTCTTGGCTGCTGTGAGGTGAGTAGCTTTTCTTTACCCCAGGCCTCAAAACAATGGAGCAGTGCAAACATGGGCTGAAACTTCTGACATGGTGAGCTCAAATATATCCTTCTTCTTTCTAGGTTGATTATCCCAGGAGTTTTGTCACAGTGACAGAAAGCTAACATATTAAATGAAAAATAGTTTAAGAATCTAGATTGTTAAAACAGAGACCAAGAACCACAAAGCCAAGGTTAAATGATTGCCCAGCTTCGATTGTTAGTGAAATTATTTTTTTCAGTTTTACAAAGTTTACTGAACTGATGAGTTTAATTAAATCCCATGATATAAACCATTTATATTAGTTTATATCTATACGATATATAGCATTATGTACCATAACACATAGAATAATAGACTATTATATAACCTTATATAGTATTACATTCTATATGAATGCTAATGAAAAGTAATAAACTAATTACACTAATAATAACTATCATTTTTGAGCAAATTATGTGTCAAGAATGGTTTTTATGTGCTGTCATTCATGCGCTCAAAAAAACTATAGATATTTATCATTGATACCCTTACTTTATTTATTTATTTTATTTCATTTTAGAGAGAATCAAACCAAGCAAAGTAAAACAAAATAAAGCCAATCAAAACAAGACAGTGTTAAGTGACACAGGATTTCAAAGCAAGGTAATAGGTAATCAATAGCGGCTACCATAATGCCTCTTGTTGTCTTCAAAATAGCTGCAGATACCTTCAGATATAGTAAAAATCAAACAAAACAGAACAGAAAAGAACCAATAAAAACAAAACAATGAATGTAATACAAGACTTCAAAATGAGATAATAGTAAATCCAAAATGGCTAGCATAATATATCTCATTCAGATACAACAAAATCAAACAAGATAAAGCAGAATAAAACACAAACAAACAATGAGAATGATACAGGATTTCAAAACAAGATAGCAAATTAACAATGGCCACCACCCTCAGAAGGAGATCCCCCATAGATGCTACCTTGCATATCGTTATCCCCTGAATAGATGAGGTCTACCGACTTTAGGCCTGCAAAGTCAATGAAACACTAAACACTACAATAATTAAGTTGTATTTTACCTCAACAGCTATCATCACAGCTTGTGTTTCTCTAGATTAACTGATTGCTTATGGGGGACTGCGGGGGGGGGGATCGTTGGTTCTTGTCTCCCTGCCCACACGCCAGAAGGGGCTGGTGTCTGGTTCTACCCCAGTCAGCCTCAGCATGGTGCTGACTCACAGGAGGTCTTAGCTTCTTGTTGACTTCTTACTCTCCTCCCCTGCTGTCTGCAAATGGCACCAACTCACAGGAGAGGGCTGGCATCTGGCTCTGCCCCAGTCAGCCCATGCATGGCACTGACTCACAGGAGGTCTTAGAATTCTTAGTGAAATTGTGATATCAAATATTCTTTACTACTATCTCAAAAAATCACTCAAATATTTCAAGAATTCTAATCTTTTAGAATTTATATTTGTTTTCAGAATATTTCATATCCAGAAATGATAAAATATTCCATATCCCAAGTATGGGGATCAAAAATATGGCTGTGATACTACTAAGAAGTAGAAATATTTTTAAAGGTAGTGTAGAGGGCAATTGACTTATAGGAGAGAGATTAAAGATGATACTGGGCATGGTGCTACATGCCTGTAATCCCAGCATTTGGGAGGCTGGGCACAAGAATTGCCACAAGTTTGAGACCAGCTTGGTCTACATAGTGAGTTTAAGGCCATACTGAACTATGTAATGAGACCCTGCCCTACTTCTCCCTCCCACACACACACACACACACACACACAAATGGTAAATTTAACTTAGAATTTCATTGACTGTAGAAGAAGAGCATGAAGTCTATTTAAATAGACCTATCCATGTTTTCATGTTGGGTAACTGGGTGAGAAATGAAAAATAATTCTATACCTAGAAAATTGGACAGAGGTAGAATATAATTCATATTTTATAGACATTTAACCTTAAACAGATAAATATTTATTTGATACCAACTGTGTGCCAGACAGTAGACCAAGGTTGGAAATGCCAAGATGCATAGATGCAGTCTCTAGCATCAAGGTGTTCTTTCCAGAGCAGAGACAGCCAGGGAAATAAAAATAAATATGATACAGTGAGGTAAATACCACAATGAAAAGGGCTTCATGCAGGAATATGGTAGTAGAACACAAGAGGAATATTCAAGACATCTTAGTAGGACACAGACAATTTAACATAGTAGAAGACACTTCAGGAGAGTTATATAAGATGAGCAGGTGATTGGAAAAGGAATTCTTGTTATCAAAAACTCTTCTTGAAGGCATAGGATATATTTGGAGGAAAGACAGGAAGTAAAGCAGAGGTCATATTCTGTAGAACTGTACAAGACAGATTAATGAGACTGGATTTATTCTCCAAAGAAAAGGGAGTGTTTGAAGGTTTAACCATGGTTGTAGGGCACA
>PVJX010017605.1:0-38032 GCA_004027295.1 Dolichotis patagonum | reverse complement strand
ACAGACAGTGTAGACATACAGGAGATCATCAATACCTACCTCAAAAACCTTTAGTCTCATAGTTGGATAACACAGAAGTAATGAACAGATTCCTAGAAACATATGAATATGAAGTTGGATCAAGAAGACATACAAATGCTGAATAACCCAATCTCAGTTAATGACATCGAAAATGTGATTAGAACCTTACCAACAAAGAAAAGCCCAGGTCCTGATGAGTTCACTACTGAATTCTACAAGAAATTTATGGAAGAGTTAATGTAGACACTCTTCAAATACTTCAAAGAAATAGAAAAGCAAGCAGATCTCCCTAACTCATTAGTGGAAGCAAGTATTGACCTAATACCAAATCCAGAGAATGACCCAACCAAACAGAGAAATGCAGGCCAATCTCGCTAATGAACAGAGATGCAAAAATCCTCAGTAATTGTCTGATTCAAGGTGTATGATGCTCCCCCACTATACGGCATCCATGTCTTCAGTAAGTACTCTCTGAGCACCTCTGAAACAATGCCTCTAGTTACATATTTTGGATCTCTCTTTGGATTTATATTTATAGATTTAGTAGACAACATCCAAGTAATCAGTGGAGAAATTGGACTAGAATATATCACAATTCTGAGAATTTTTTATGAATGACAAGCCACAGCTCATGTCAAATTGAGTTTGCATAACTACAAACTGATACCAATTTCCCAACTACAGAAAAATTTTACTAAAGTTTATAAATAAGAACAATATGGGTTTGTATATTTCAAAATTGCTAAAAGAATAGGTTTCTAAAAGTCCTACATAAATAAATTGGTGATATAACAGATATATTGATTTCATGATTGAATCCTACAATGTAAAACAAGATCAAAATATTATGCTATAGCCCATAAATGTGCATAATTACTATATTTAATTAAGGATAAATAGTGTTTAAAAAGATAGAACTAAATAGTTTGAAACATTCTGCTGAGTGAAAAATGAGTGCAAAACATTCTAGAATTCTGAGGCTTTCCTACTTGCTCAGTAATTTTCACTCACTGAAATTTTCCTTTTCTTTCCATTTCCCAAACTATAATTATAAAATTCAATAAAGATTTTTTGTATAATCTGTAAATTTTTTCTTTCATTTCTTTTCATTATTTTCAATTCTGATTTTCATGTTGATTTGCTTAATTAGTCTCAATATGACATTAAATATCTTTTAATCCCTAGTATCATAAAATTTCCTGATTTGTCTCTGGAAATTTCTGGTAGATAATGTATTATGTACACAGAAAAAGAAATTTGTTCACATTGCACTGAATTCTATCAGATATTTTTATTATTATGGAGGGTTAGCATAGGTATCAAGATATTCAGCCATTTTAAAACATTGGTGAATAAATGATTCCTTAAATTTCCATTATCAAAAAGTATTAATGCATGGAGGTATCTAATTAAGAAAGGTCTCAGTATTAACTGGTGATCAATAACATTAACAGAGTTTTTTTTGTTTTTTTGGTACCAGGGATCGAACTCATGACTGTGCGCTTGCAAGGCAGGCACTTAGGCCACTGAGCTAAATCCCCAGCCCAAAAGAGTTTTTATAATTGTGCTGAAACAGATTTATGATAAAAATAAATTGCTATTGAAATTGTGATTATGCCAAACAAGGTGATATATTACATTTTGTCTCTTCATAGTCACATATCTGCATTTTCAAAATTATACACTTGAAATGTTAAGTGAAACAATATGAAAAATATCTTCCTGTTTGTAATCTGAAATAGAATAAATACAGGTGCTGAAAAAATTAGTGTAGATTATGAATATAAACAAGATGTGAGGTAAACTGTTTATTTTATAATTACTGATCACAGAGTTTCAGAAATATGTACTATAGGTTCAATAATTCTTTTATACTGATCAGTTAGTTGGTATGAATTATAAAATATTTTAAGTATTATAGTGAGAAATACTAATGTTAAACACAATTTTTATCCTCTTGAATAACACCAAAACACTATGGCCTTTAGTATTGCATTTTCAGCATCACTATTCAAAGAAGAAAAGTAAGATTAATCATTAGAAGAGGGGAGTGGAGATTGAACGAGGACAAGGGATTGTGCCCCGGCGGTTCTGCTGGCCCCAGTTCACCATGCCTAGCTTCCCCCTCTCAATTAAGTGAGCCAAGAGCCTGCAGGGGAGTGGAGATTGCCTGAGGTGAATGTCGGTGAACCTGGGAAAGTTGGAGACCTATGCTCCCAGCGTTTGAATTTCTGGGGAGCTACCAGAGATGCTGGACAGGGCCCAGCAGATTTCAGGGCCTAAGTTGACCATGCCCAGTGGCCATCTTTCAGTTCAGGAGGCAGATATCTTGCATGAGGACTCTGGGCTCATTTGGGCTGGCCTGGGGAGAGTTTAAGACCAGAACAGCCAGGGGTTGAGTTCACATCCACCCACCATAGGACAGGTGATTGTGACCTGGGAGTTCCACTGGCACAAGTTCTCTGTGCCTAAATTCCCCCTCTTAATTTAGGGTTCCAAGTGCCTTCAGGGGAGCTGAGACTGCTCCAGGAGCTGAGGGTGCAGGAGGTGCTTCGCAACACACCCAGAGGAAGCTTTGGAACACAGCTCAAACCAAGGAAATAAAGACAAATGATGAAAGGAAAGACCAAAAGGCAGGCTCAAATATCCAGCTCATCCCAAGAAAAACTAAGCCATGTACAAAAAAAAAAATAGAAGCCATACACCTGAAATGACTGAAATGATATCAACTGAAATAAAGAAGCAACTCATGGAAGCTATGGAGAAATTTAAATCAGAGATAATTGCCCAGGTAAAAGAAGAAATGATAAAAGTAGTAAAAGAAATGGTGAATGAATCTAGTGAAGACAAAGCTAAAAAATTAGAGGAACAAAGCAAAAAGATAGAATCCCCAAATGAACACTATAAGAAACAAAGAGAATACATGAAGCAGATTCAAAGAGTTATAGAGGAAACCAAAAATTCTACTGAAAGCTGCCAAAAACACCTCAATGACAGTGAAAATAGAATTTCAGAACTCAAAGATAAGATCACAGCTAGTGAACAGGAAAGGAAGGATCTTATAAAAATAACAAAGAATCAGGAAATAACAATTCAACAGCTGCAAGATGATGCAAAGAAAAATAACATAAGATTAATAGGGATAAATGAAAAAGAAGGGGACAGCCCAAATGATATCAAGAGGCTATTTAGAGAAGTAATAGCTGAAAACTTCCCAAACATGAGAATGGGAACTGACATTTGGATAAGTGAAGCATATAGAACTCCAAATAGCCATAACCAAAATAAAACTACACCCAGACACATAATGATCACCATCCCAGAAATCAAACATAAGAACAGAATACTAAAAGCTGTTAGAGAGAAAAGAGATATCACCTATGAAGGAAAACTTATCAGAATTCCAGCATACTTTGAAACACAAAATATGAAGTCAAGAAGAGCATGGAGTGAAGTACTTCAGATCCTAAACGAAAATTACTTTCAACACAGACTGATGTACCCTGCCAAACTGTCCTTCAAATTCATGGAGAAATAAGATACTTCCATGACAAAGAACAGCTGAAATACTTCATGATCACCAAACCAACCCTACAAAGAATACTGAAAGATATTCTAGATACACATAGGATAAAACCACCAAGTAAGGCAGACAATTAAATAGAAAGGAAGTTAAAGGTACAACAGCACAATGATAACATGTCAACAATAAACCAATATATAAGAGTAATAACCATTCATATAAATGGCCTCAACTCACTAACCAAAAGAAACTGACTGGCAGAATGAATCAAGAAACAACATCCAACCATATGCTGTCTACAAGAAACCTATCTAACCCAAAAGGAAACCCATAGATGGAAAGTCAAAGGATGGAAAACAATGCTTCATGCAACACAAAACAAAAAAAAAAAAAAGCGGGAGTAGCTATCCTGTTTGCAGACTATGTGAACTGCAAACAACAATGATCCAAAGAGATAAAATAAGGTCATACATACTAGTTAGGGGAAAACTTCAAGAGGAAGAAATAACAATCTTAAATGTATGTGCACCAAATTCCAGAGCACCCAGCTATATAAAGCAAATATTTACAGTAATGAAAATTCAAATAAGCAATAACACAATTAAAACAGGAGATTTTAGCATTGACACAAAGGGACAGATCAGCTAGACAGAAAATCAGCAAAGAAATAACAGACCTGAATCACACCTGTGTGCAAATGGACCTGATAAATGTATACAGAGTGTTGCATCCAACAACATCAGAATATACCTTCTTAGCAGTACATGGGACATTCTCAAGAATAGACCATGTACTAGCCCACAGCACATGTTTAAGTAAATGCAAAAGAATTGAAATTATCCCATGCATGTTATCGGATCATAGTGCCATGAAATTAGAAATAAATGATAAAATCACCTTTAAAAACCTCACAAACACTTGGGAACTGAGTAATACATTCATGACCAATCAATGGGTCATGGAGGAAGTTAAAGAAGAAATTAAACAATATCTACAAGCAAACAAAAATACAAACACAACTTACTGGAATTTGTGGGATGCAATGAAAGCAGTCCTCAGAGGAAAATTTATTGCACTGAGTTCCCACATCAGGAAGACAGAAAGAACACATATAAACAAACTGATACTACAACTCAAACATCCAGAAAAAGAAGAGCAAGCCAAGCCCAGACATTATAAAAATCAGAGCAGAAATTAATGACACAGAGTCTAAGAAAACAATTCAAAGAATCAATGAATCAAAGAGTTGGTTCTTTGAAAGAATAAATTAATTTGATAAGCCCCTAGCCAACCATATTTTTAAAAAGGAAAGAAAAAACTCAAATTCATGCAATAAGGAAAGAAAAAGATGAAATTACTACAGACTCTGTGGAAATAGATAATATCATCAACACCTATTTCAAAAACCTCTATTCTCATAGGTTTGATAATACTGAAGCAATAGACAGATTCTTAGATACATATGAGCTACTAAAACTGGATCAGGAATATGGAAAACTGCTGAATAACCCAATTTCTATTAATGAAATTGAAAATGCAATTAAGTCCTTGCCAACAAAGAAGAGCCAAGGCCGAGATGGATTCACTGCAGAATTCTACAAGAAATACAAAGCAGACTTCATTACAACACTCCTCAAACTCTTCAATGAAATTGAAAGGGAAGCAATTCTTCATAAGTCACTCCTGGAAACAAATATTACTCTAGTGCCGAAACCTGAGAAAGACCCAACTAAAAAAGAGAACTATAGGCCAGTCTCCCTAATGAACATAGATGCAAAAATTCTCATTAAAATATTAGCAAACAGGATACAGCAAATCATCAAGAAGATTATTCACCCCAACCAAGTGGGATTCATCCCAGGAATGCAGGGATGTTTCAACATATGTAAATCAATAAATATAATCCACCATATCAATAGAGGCAAAATGAAGGACTACATGAGCATCTCTATAGATGAAGAAAAATCTTTTGATAAGGTCCAACACTCATTCATGATAAGAAGCTTACAGAGAATGGGAATAGATGGTCTTTTACCTCAATATGATAAAAATCATCTATGACAAACCTACAGCCATCATCATACTAAATGGCCAAAAACTGAAATCCCTTACCTTAAAATCAGGCACAAGACATGGATGTCCTTTGTCACTGTTCCTATTCAATATAGTAGTGGAAATACTAGCCAGAAGAGTTACACAAGAGAGAGATATAAAAGGAGTAAAAATAGGAAAACAAGAAGTTAAATTATCATTATTTGCAGATGACATGATACTTTACATTGAAGATCCCCAAAACTCCATTGAAAAAGTTCTAGATATAATAAGTCAATTCAGCAATAAAGCTGGATACAAAGTCAATACTCAAATATTTATAGCATTCCTATACACTAACAACAAAAATACTTAGAAATAAGAGAAGCCACATCCTTCACACTAGCATCCAAAAAATGAAAAAATTAGGAATTAATCTCATGAAAGACATAAAATACCTATACAGCAAAAATTATAATATCCTGAAAAAGGAAATTGAAGAGGACCTCAGAAAAAGGAAAGACATACCCTGTTCATGGACAGGAAGAACAAATATTCTAAAAATGGCCATTCTTCCAAATTTACTATACAGATTCAATGCAATCCCAATCATAATACCACTGCTATAACTCACAGATCTAGAGAAAACATTCCTACAATTCATCTGGAACCAGAAGAGACCTAGAATATCAAAGGCAATTCTAAGCAGCAAAGGCAAGGCAGGAGGCATCCCTGACTTGAAATTATACTACAAAGCTACAGTAATAAAATCAACATGGTACTGAAAAAAAAACAGACCTGAAGATCAATGAAATTGATTGCAAGATACAACCACAACCACAAACTCACTCAACCACTTTATCTTTCATAAAGGGGCCAAACATGCTCACTGGAAGAATGGCAGTCTCTTTAATAAATGGTGCTAGAAAATTGGCTATCCATATGCAGAAGACTAAAGCTAGACCCATGCCTATCAACTTGCACTAAACTAAAATCTAATTGAATCAAAAATATAAATATTAAAAGAGAAACACTAAATATGCTGGAAGACAAATAGGTTAAACTCTCAAAGATAGAGGGGTAGGTAGAGAATTCATGAACAAGAATCAAACTACATGGGAAATACTTCCCAGAATCGATAACTGGTACCATAACTTATTAAAGAGTTTTTGCATGTCAAAAGACATTTCCAGTAGAGTGAAAAGAAAACCCATGAACTGGGAAAAAATCTTAATGGACTGTCCACCAAAGGACTTCTGTCTAGAATTTATAAGGAATTAAAAAAAAATCAGACACTCAAAATTCAAAATCCAATCTAAAAATGGGCATCTGAAATGAATACACAGTTCTCAGATGAAGAAATAAAAAATGGCAAGTAAATACATGAAAAAATGTTCATCATCATTATTCATGAGAGAAATGCAAATTAAAACCACACTGAGATTCCATCTCACCCCAGAAAGAATGGCCAGGATCACAAAAACTACCAACAAAAAATTCTGGAGAGGCTGTGGGGAAAAAGGAACTCTTATGAACTGTTGGTGGGAGTGTAGACTGGTGCAACGACTGTGGAGGTCAGTCTGGAGATTCCTCAAAAACCTGGGACTGAATGTCCCATTTGAACCAGCTGTTCCACTTCTAGGCATATTTCCAGAAGAACAGAAAACATCATACAACAGTGAAAAATGTGCACCCATGTTTATAGCAGTACAATTTGTAATAGCTAGATCTCAGAAACAACTTAAATGCCCATCAACTGAGGAATGGATAAAAAAGTTGTGACATTTTTATACAATGGAGTACTACTCAGCTATAAAGAACGATCACATTGAGATATTTATAAATAAATGTACACAACTTGAGACCATACTCATAAGCACAATAAACCAGACTCACATGTGTAAATACCATATAGTCTTCCTTTTATGATAGTTGATAATACTATATAAGTTTTTATGGTAATCATAATTGCCTATTTCATAGCTTTGAAGCCTTTCAATGTTTTCATTCAGTTGTTGGAATGGTTTTATTATGTTTTGTTTGACTTTATTATGTGTGGTGGTATGAACAACTGTTTTGAAGAAAACAAAACATTATGACAGCTATTGCTGATTTAATATCGTCTTGCTTAGAATTCCTACAATGATTCTATTCTTATATTACCATTGGTTCTATCATGTTGTGTCTTATTGGGATTTTAATATATGTGACAGTATAAACAAAATTTTTATTGAAAATGAGATATTATAGTAGCCATTGATCATTTTCTGTTATTCAGTTCAGAATTGCCTATAATTCTTTCATTCTTTGAATAGTTTTATACTATTTTGTTATGCTTGATATTATTGTATTTGAAGCTATGCTCAACTATAGCAGTGAAAGTGATATTGTGACAGCTACTGTTAGTGTCCAGTTGTCTTAAAGTACTGTGTTGCCTATGTTGGTATGTTCTGATCTGCTTTTTTCTGCCCTCTTTTGTTTTACTATCTTTAAAAGAAAAAAAGAAAAAAAAGCAAAAAAAAAACATGAGATAGTGACAATTGGGATTGTAACTACCACTGTACTGTTATCTTAACCTTAGATATTACACAAGAATTACATGATTATTGGTGAATCTAAATAAGGGAACAAAATTAAGGCAGGAACTTAATTTCAAAGACTCCTTTCAGTGTATTTTATATCTGTTCTATTCTGCCTTTATTTATCATTAAATAAAACACTTTTCAATGTGTTTTGTTCTTTAAAATTCTTACAGAGATCTTAAAAACAAAGAATAAAAGGCAGTAATTTCTTTCTTTTTATTTTAAAAGGGGTAAAATTAAACACATCAAAACAGAACAGAACAAGACATAAGAAAGCATTAATTTCAAAGCTAGACAACCAGAGATCTTCACTATCTGTCATATTGTCTCTTGTTTTATTCCAAATGGTTGTCCATGTCTTTGCATATGGGATGGTCATACTAAATAACATAGCCAATCTTCTCATAAGATGTCCAGTTCACTGGCTCCCACTTGCCAAGCACAGGGTGGGGGATGACATGAGAAGGGGTGCAGAACAATATGAGATGTTTGATTCTCAGCCCACACACTGGCAGACTCACAGTTGCTTCCAGAGAGGAGAGGAGCTCCTTGCTCTCCTGGCACCCCGAGTCAACTGCATGGTGCAGCTCCCCAGGTGCCAGGGTCTCTCTCCTGCAGGACGCCAAAGTCTGCCACACTCACAGCCACCCCCCCAGAGAGGGGAGGAGCTCCTTTTGCTCCTGGCACCCCGAGTCAACTGCATGGTGCAGGTCCTGAGGCACCAGGGTCTCTCTGCGCAGGCAGTCGAAAGTCTGCCACACTGACCTGCTATTTTTTTCTGATGAATTGACCATTAAATTTCTAAAGTTCTGAAATGCCCAACAGACAACATAAAGAATTCTCTTTAGGCTCCTGCTTGAATCCAGCAGTTATAGCAATCTGCTGGCCTTGCTTCAGGGCCAGAAGACAATAATTTTTAAAGCACTGGTAAACACACATGCTTCCAGAATAAGATATGTATTTATCCTCTAAATTTATGGCTTATACTAAATATCACCCCAAAGCATCATGTGTTTACAGGTGGGGCTTAGAGAAAGTGAACATGATCCATGGATATGTGATACTGGATCAGGGGTGTGTAATACTGATTTAATACACTGATGGGTATAATAATAGGGTGTATGCTGGGTACTCTTAGGGAGAAGAGGTGGGTCAGTAGTGGCATGACCTAGAAGTACAGATCCTTCCTATTTTTTTGATTGCTCACTGCTTCCTGCCTGCCACGCCATGAGCTCTTACTCTGCTATGCTTCCGTTCCTAGGAACCAGTAGACTATAAACTGAAATCTCTTCAAACTGTAAGCTTTAAAATAAATCTTTTTGCCTATAAATTGTGGATGTCTTATATTGTGTTCCAGCAATGAAAACTTATTAAGACATATAGTTACTAAACAGGTGCCACTTATTTTTATGGAAACATAATTAATTAGACTCAGATACTCAGAGAAAGTAAGATTAGAACATACATTCTGTTGACTCTATTTTTCTCTGTTTTATGATTAAATAAGACAATGTTGGAATTCTTGCTCCTTCCCTTTCAGTCATTACTGTGGTAGATAAAAGCTATTTTGCAAATTGGTAGGTTAAGAAGATTGAAAGCAAACACAAATGATTTCAAAATTCTAGAAGTTCCAGTTGTACTGGTGCTAATTCAGTTATACCCATTTTTGGTAATACATAGTAGTTAAGTAAGCAACAGATACACTTAGACACAATTGTGTCTGAAATATAATGTGTCTCCAATTTTTTTCTTTTCTTTCAGTGATATCATAAATTTATTTATTTTTAAAATTTTATTTAAAGAGAAAGAAACAACAAATCAAAACAGAAAAAAGGGTAACAACAATACAGAACTCCAAAGGAAAAAAAAACAAAAGTACAAAAACACTGAGAAATCACCACTTGATAAGTTACATACTGTCATCATTGGAAATAGTTGTTCAAGTTACAAAATTAAAGCATACAAAGTAGACATTCAAACAGTGAGACTGTTAACAGTTCTGCTCAACAATCTAACAAAAACAGTAATATTGTCATCTATCTTACACACTTAAACATACATGCAGTTATATCCTTTAGAGCACTTTCTTTTTCTCTCTTTTTTACAGTAGCAATTACACATTTTGTGTTTTATTACTCCTACAGTTCTAGTGTCCCAATTTTTTGAAAACCAAAAATGTAAGTTTATTTATAGTCACTGGTAAAGGTAATTTAAAAAGTAAGTAGGTAAAAAATTGCATATAACTTGTATATGCAATTTAATAAATTATTATTTCCATATGTTGCTTAGGCTGACATAGAACAGCTGGGCTCAAGAAATCCTTCTACCTCAATTCCTCCTATCCAGATAGCTGAGTGTAAAGGTTTGTGTTACCTCATCCAGTTATTCAAATGGTTTGAGGAAAGAATATGATGGTTTAATTTCTCTAAAGTTCTTGTTATAATTAAATTAATTATATTGATGATCTCATTTGTGCTATGTCTAATTTTATGTGAATCACTGTTCAATATGCTGCAATCAAAACCATGAAAGTACTACAAATGTAAGTATTACATAAAAATAAAATATATCTCCATACTTCTCATTATCCTAACTCAACTTAACTCTCATCATCATAATTAGTTTAATGTTTAACGTAAATGCACTATTCAGTATCCTTGACATATTGTGCAGTCAATTCTGTGTTCGTGTTCTAATGCTCAAGCACAATATATTTTACAATCTTAATGAACAATACTGTAATTCTGAAGGTTGGCAGGGAGGAACTGTGGAAACTGCAACAAAAGTAATTAAATGGGGAGAATTATAAAATGGAGTAACTGATGAACCCAATCATTCCAAAGGCACTGATACCAAAAGCAGAGTGGGGGCAGGTACATTCGCTGTTATATTTGGCACAACTATTTCCTGTGTATTTTCAAACTTGACATGTTCAAATGAAAAATTTACTAAAGAAATGGTGTCATATAAAAGTGATATTTTTATTAAATTTTACCCTAAAATGTTCAATTATTATGCTCAATTTTATATGCATCTAATTTAACATTTGAGTCTAAATGACTCTGAGAAGTAGACTTCATCTACACTCTTCTTTCTCTAATATATTTATAATTTGTTCATTCATTCGAACATTTCATACCCGTTAGTGATGTTTCCTCTAAGATTTCAAAATATGCAAATAATCAATGTTCATATAGCATTTGGAAAACAGTTTACAAAATTACTATTTTATATATTTTTCTAACTTTTTTCTGTGTTGTTTAGTGGTCATTTGAAACACAGATTTGCAGATTAGCAAGAGACATATTGTGTAGGGTACAATATAATACTTTAAAACTAAATATTTTATATAAAATATTATATGATTATTTAAATATCTAAAGAGTATCTTAATGTAGTTGATAAATAAGTACCAGATATCTGATAAATAAATCCTAATTTGCCCAATTTTCAAAAGATAGTTTCCATTCCTATACCATCTTAATTGTTCTACATGATTTTGAATCAGTTCTTTTATTAAAAATTTATAATAGCTGTGATATGCATGAATATCTGTAGCCACTAATTAAATTTATAAAATGTATAAATTTATAAATTAATAATTAATTTTTCACTTTATAAATCCTCTGCATGTTCATGCTTTAAGACGTTGCATGATACCTGGTTAAAGATTCTCCATGTATAAAAGTAAAAATTTGCAAGAGAAAAGACAAGCAGAAAACAAAGCAATGAACTTTTCATCTATCACTTTGATGTGTATTGATGAAGGTACTATGGTATCCTAAAATTTAAAAAATCAAAGGGGTAAAAAGAGTCATTATTTAATATCAGAAACTACTTGCATGGCCATTTTAGTTATTTGGTAACAAAATATTGTTTCTTAGAATAGATAGGTAGATAGATGACCAACATAGACAGATATATAGGTACATGATGATAGATAGATAGATGATAGATAGATAGATGATAGATAGATGATAGATGAATTTGGCATTTCACACCAGAAAAATGCCCAAGATCAGGAAAATCACCAATAAGAAATGCTGGAGAGGCTGTGAGGAAAAAGGAACAATTCTGCACTATTAGTGGGAGGGTAATATGGTGCAACCACTGTGGAAATCTGTCTGGAGGTTCCACGAAAATCTGAGATTGGAAGTCCCATTTGACCCAGCTATTCCATTTCTGGGCATAATCTCAAAAGAATAGAAAACATCATACCACAGTGATATATGTGCACCCATGTTTATAGCAGCAACATTTGTAATAGCCAGATCTTGAAAACAACCTAAACGCTCATCAATTGAGGAATGGATAAACAAGACATAGTACTTTTATACAATGGAGTATTACTCAGCTATAAAGAGGGATCGCTTTGAGTGTTTTCTAAATGGATGCAACTTGAGACCATACTAATAAGAGAAATAAATCAAACTCACATGTGTAAATACAATATTGTCTCCCTAGTGTAAGAAACAGTAAGAGTAAATAAGACACAAAATCCTCAATAAATATTGTGAAAAGGTAAGAATCTACTCAAAGAGGGAAAATATCTCTGGGAAAGGGAGAAAAAAAGGTAGGGAAAAGAAAAAAGTTATGAATTTGTATATACACACTTAAGGTAGTTAAGATGATTGTGCTACTAATTTTATTATGTCTTGCAAGAAACCAGTTAACATTCATAAAATTGGGTCAATTTTGCATGTCTGTGTCTGGTAATCTGAAAAACTCAAACATTGCTCTGCAAAATAACAACCTTAGTTAGGTTCCAACCACCTTATTTTGAAAACCTATACTGTCATTGTTTTGGGCTCTTTGTTATTGTTATTTGTTTGTCTTTTTGTTTCTTGTTTTTCTAGTAATTTGTGCTGTTTTGTTTTGCTTTATTTTTCCCTCTAATACAGAAAGGACAGATGTAAATGTAGAGGCTTCTACATGGCTAGAACTTCTAAAGAGTTTATGAGAATTGATTGTGTTATGCGTGATGATATGAACAGCTACTTTGAAGAAAAAGAGACATTACAGTAGACATTGCTGATTTCCTATCATCATGTTATGAAGTGTAGTAATACTTTTATTCTTTGTTTAGATTGGTTTTAGTCTGTTTTGCATTATTTAATTTCAGTATGTATGAAGGTATGAACAGCTATTTTGAATAGAGCAAGATACATTATGGAGTCATTGCTTATTTTCCTATTGACTGGTTTTGAAGGATTGTGATGCTTTGATTCTTCTGTTTTGATCAGTTTTATACTATTTTTAAAAAATTCATTGTGTGTGAAGATATGGACAGCTATTTAGAAGAAAACAAGTGACATTATGGTAGCCACTGTTGTCTTGCTTTGTCTTGCTTTGAAGTCTTGGGTCACTTGCATTGTTTTGTTGTGATCTGCTTTTATCTGTTTTGCTATGTTTTATTTTACTCTCTTTAAAATAATAAAAAGATAGATGGATTTGCAACTTGCACAGACATTTGCTTGGCCTTTAGGAATAAGCTGGTATTTCCAGCTGTTTGGGGGTAAGGGTAAGGAAGAAGAATCACAAATTCAAAGTCAGCCTGCACATCTTAAAAGATTTTGTCTAAAAAAATAAGAGCTGGAGATGTAGCTCATTGGTAGAACAACCTTGGTTCTAATACGTAGTATCATATGTAAAAACAAGGTGCTTGCTTAACCATGAAAAAGAAATGTCAATTTTTATCATACTATTGTTAAATTATTCATGCAGGATGATCAATAAATATTGTGTTACTGATTATTGAATTTTCTAAACATACACAATTTTGCAGTACTCTAGAAGCATTTTATTAGACTATTCTATTTACATGGATTCTTCAGCATGATTTAGTGTATATTTTAATGTTATATTTTATATTTTATTTTTTATTTTATATTTATGTTACATGCCATTATATCAAAATACGATGGAAAAAGATCAATTCTTTAAAAAAACAAGTAAGGCACATCTGATTAATACTGGAAAAGGTGTTTCAAAAATATCACAGTTGGTAGTGTGAGAAAAAATGAATCTGTGTAAAATATTATCAGACTATATAGTCTATCTATCAACCTACTCTTTCAAGAAAAAGGAAGAAAAATTTCATCCATAATACCTGTACTCATTCATTCAGAGAAACTATGAAACTTTTCCTAGAAAAGTGATTTTATAGCGACAGTACCCATAAATGGAAGCTATGTAACATAAGTCATTAAATAAAAATAACACTGAGAATATTTAAAACAATCTTTCTTCTTGCTTTATCAGCTAAGAACAGTTTCCTCTGTCTACAAGTTCAATAATATTACACTGTTATTTTTGCTTTACACATAATTTTAGGATGTTTTCTGTGATTGTTTTGTTGACTCAAACCCAAAAATAAATTAGATAACAAATTAAAATGACATGAATTAATGAACAGAAAATTAATTGAACCATAAATAGTTTATATATTTAGACTAAATTTTTAATCTTCAGTTTTGACACATCTATGGAAAATGATGTGTAATCTGTGTGGAGTAGGAAATTAGCATTTATGACCTAATACTTCTTGTCTATCATTTATATATATAGTAAATTCATATATCAAATTTGGCTGATTGTTCACAGAAAATGAGATCTATAACATTAAAATGTATTCATAAGCTGTTCATTCAAAGACAAATTACAATTGCTGACTTTTTTTACTACTTTTCATTGTTTTTCCTCTAGATTAATATTTTCTTGTTATACTAATATCCTTCAAATTTATCATCAGCTATTATTTTAGTTTTAACTTAATAATTTTAAATTTCATATATAAAAGTTATTCTATTCTGGCTTGAAAGTGAGTATTAAAAAATGCTGGCAAAATTTCAGAAATTGTAATTTTAGAGAATTCTACTGAGTCCTTTTAAATATCAGTATATTTGAAATTGTACGAAGATGGGCAGAAAAATCTGTATATTTTTCAAGAGATTACTCTCTGTCAGATGTAAAACTGTACATAATACTTGAAGATTCAGCCCATCAATGATAGCAATTTGAATGTAAAAGTTCCTTCTCCATAAACACCATTGTTAAGCTCAAAGCTTTCTATAGATCCATATTTTGAATTTATAATTATCCAATCTTTAATCAGTTGAATGTTTTAAAATACATACCAAGTTAGTAGATTGTTATATTTAATTAGCAGTGCATGCTGTCTGTGAAATAAAAGTAATAAATGTTTAAGAAATACTTCCTGGAGTTTGGGTATCCAATTTTTCATTTTGAGTTCTTTTTTTGTTCCAAGAAAATATTACTACAAGGACTAGCAAAGACTAAAAAAAATAAAAATTATTTACAGCAATTTAAATTTTCATTATTTTATGAATTGTTTTATTCAGAAACTATATTCTGCAATCATTTTCAATGTAAGTTATACTGTTTTGCTTAGGAAAATATATCATAAAAACCAATAAACAAAATATAGAAATTAACTAATCATACATTATTTCAAAATTTTTAGTTTCCTCTTATTTAAATTTTAAAAATCATGTTTTTCATTTTGCATAGCTACAACTCCCTGTGAGGTTTATAAAGTGGTAACACTTTGACCGAGGATCTTTATTTTTATACTTGATGTTTTCTCTCCACAATTAAAACATGAGTCTTCCCCATATATGGTAACGTACTAGCATATGGAAGGAAAAGTTTTATGCTACATTTTCATTTTTATAAAAGAAGCAATACTTTAACCTAAAATTGACTTATATATTGTCAAGTACAAAATCAAGAATATACAAGTCTTGTCTCCACAGATGTGGATTCGGTATTGTTATTTGAACAATCAGACACTGGCCAAATCCTAATTATGCAATGTATATAACAGTTTTCATTTTATGTTTATAAAACTTTAATTTTTTAAAAAAAACTTTACTAGTACATATTTGTAGCACATGAAATTTACTTTCAGCTTTGTCAGCAGGTATGTGCTTATAATGTATCTTGATTAGTTTATTTACCCCATATCCTCTTCCCACCCACATCCCTCTCTCTGTCTCTAGCTTTGTTCCCCATATTTTCAGTATTATTTTCATTATCATTGCTGTTATTTTTTATTACATGTGTATGGCATGATATTTACTTGCTTTGTAGGTATTTGATACATTTAAAATGTGTCATGTAAAGTAATAATGATCATATTTTATGCTGGATACATGTAATATTGTATATAAATGCATGTGCATATATTAACTTTAAGAAAAATAGAACAATAAAATATATTAAGCAATAGTTGAAATTCAAATGATGCAATCAGGGTTATTATCATATTAAGTCAGTGCAAAAAATAGTTTATGTACACTGTGCTTAAGATTCATTTATTTTGAAGTGTATAACAATACATACACACCATAAGTTATTTGTAGTGATTGTTATTATTAGCTTTTGCAGAGCTTATGAAAACCATGTGAACTTTTCTAATAATGAAAGTTAGCAAAAATACATTTATGACCTATTTTCATATTGACTTTGAAAGTAAAGTTTACAATAGAAAATCAGCAAAATCACTGTTTTTGTTATTAAGTACTGGAGCTCAAGTGTAATTTTGAAACTATCTCTCAAAATGTGCTTTTCTTCTCAGAATTAAAAATTACACTGAAATAGCATCAACTGGAAAGAGCATGCAATTGTTGAAGAATGGCCACTGTCTCATTTTTATTAAATTCTAATTTGTATATTGCTGATAGATACATGGTATTCTCAGATTTTCTTATTTATTACAAAAAATTTTAGAAATATTATAAGGTTTTATCCCATTTTTCCTTGTCAGAGATTCAGTTCCTTGACTGAGTTCACAGAATAATCTATCACAACCAGAATTATTTCACTTTTGCTATAACTTGTAATCAGGTTAGAAGATTGCAATCAGATGCTACATTAATTCTTCCTAAAGAGAGACAACCAGAGAGAGTAAAGCTTAGTGCTATCTATGATGAAATTGTCTTGTATCAGAGTTGGATATTAAAGATAAGAAAAGCACAAAAATTTATAAGTGAAAGTGATTGCTTCCTAAAGTAAAGATTTAGATTGTTATATTTAAACATATAAACATCCAGAACTGTTGAACCAAGTATAGTAGCACTCAACATTTGGAGCTATTAAAAATTTAAAATTCAATTCCTTTATTTTCTTAAGAATATTTCAAATTATGCAATCATTAAATGTAGATAAGAATTACAATAATGATCAGTTCAGAACAATATAACATTTTAATCATCACATAACATTCTAGTGATGATTTATATCAAGTAGTCAATTATCCTGAGTGATGCATGCATTCAAGACAGTGAAATGAAGATAATGGTATTCAATTCATAGGCAGGGGACAAAAAATGAAGTGGTATAATGAATTCTGTTATTGGATAATTTATGTCTGAGTACTATTTTATGATTTGAAATACTGAAATAATTAGTAAGCAATTTTAGAAGACTGGTGACAAGTAGAAATTCCATTGCTTGTCACCTAAGAGAAAAAAATACATAGCTTTATTGGTATATATATATATATATATATATATATATATATATATAGTCTTTTTGAGACAGGGTCTCACCATGCAGTTCAGGCTGGCCTTGAACTCATTTTGTAGCTCTCTCTGGCCTTCAACTCACAGTAATACCCCTGTCTCAGCCACCTGAGTGCTGGGATTACAGGCATATGCCATCATGCACATTTTAGACAAATAGTGTCTTAAAAGAGGATTACTTTCACAAAAGATTCTATGATCAAAATAAAATCTGTGACAAATACTACATAAATAAATATGCTATATCTGAGAATTCAAAATTACAAAGGTGCATTATGCCAATAGAACTGCTTGTTTTGATTTTAAACTCTAGTTACAAAGATTAAAAAATTTTCATTTATGCAAAGCATTAAAGTACTCTACACAGATCTAACATTTGTAACTATCTTAATGACCAATACTGATAACTACAAACAAAGCACTCATTCAGAAATTCACATACATTGAAGGATGGTCATACATTTAAAACTACTGCTGAGTGTACTTGGTATAGACACAGATGAAATCATTCATTTCCAGTACTAAAGAACCAAGTCATAAACTGCTTTAATACTTAAATAAGGCTTGGTATATATTTCGATGATAGAGTACTTGCCTTGAAAGTCCAAGAATCTGGGGACGATCCAGTTCCAGGAAGGAACAAGAGAGAATAGGGGACAAAACAAGAGAGAAGAAAACAAGAAAGAATAAAACTTGTAAGGCACCGAGTTCCATCCACAACACCACTAAACAATAAAAAATGCAATAAAACAATAAAGTGTTTATACATCCTGCACACACAGAAACATTTCAAAGCTTCTGTGAGAAAACAGTTGAGCTACAATTCTAGTATTAACTGTCTTTAAGGGGATAAAACTTCACATAAGTCACTTAAGCATTCTGTGACTCACTGACTAGATTGAAGATGAGTAGCATTAGGACTCATTTCTAAGATTCTTTCTTGTTCCACCATTCTATGATTGAAATAAATGTGCATCATAAATCTATAATAATTTGCATATTGACCCTAAATTGGGAGCAATGTTAGAACATTTAAGCTTTTTTGCATTACAATTACACATATAAAGCCAGAAGCCCTTATTCTCAAACTTCATATTTAATATAATTTTAATTGATTTTAAAATATAATGTTCAAAACTATGTGCTTTGTTTTTTATTAGTTAATTACTTAATGGTTGTTTCTAGCTTGGCAATAATTTTTTCAAGTAATTTTTAAAAAAATCTCACTCCAGTTCCAGCTGGGTCCCACCCAGCAACTTCTAGGTAAAAAAGAGCTGCTACATGTGAGCTGAAGTCTGTCACAGTGATCCCTACTTAGGTGTTCAACCATGGACCATTCCTGGAACCTGGTAGGCCCCTATGCAGCATCCCCAAACACTGTGAGACATTTGGGTCATCACCTCGGTCTTGTCCAGGCCCTGCCTAGCAACTTCTAGGTAGGAGGGAGCTGTTGCATGTGAGCTGAAGCCTGCCACAGCAATCCCTACCTAGGTATACAGCTATGGGACTCTGTCTACAACCTGGTAGGCTCCTACCCAGTGTCCTCAAGCACTGAAGTACCTCTGTGTCATCACCCCAGTCCTGGCTGGTCGCCACCCAGTGACTTCTAAGTAGTAGGAAGCTACTGTGTGTGAGCTGAGGCTTGCAACAGCGAGCCCTACCCAGCTGTACAGCTGTGGAACTCTGTTTAGAACCTGGAAGGTTCCCAGCAGAAATGTCTCCAGAACACTGTGGAACATTCAGGTCATCACTGGAGTCCATATTTGGTTCCACAAAGCATCCTCCAGGTAGCCAGGAGCTGCCTCCTGTGAGCAGAAGCCTAGCTCAGCAATCCCTACCTAGCTGTGCAGGAGTGGGTCTTTTCTTGGAACCTGATGCAACCACACCCAGAGACCCCAGCAATCTGGGAAGTTTTGGTGTGCGATATAGCATGAGCTGAAAGATTGCCCAGTAAACCCCACATACCATTCAACCTTACTACATCACTCAGAACCTGGTAGCTCCCTGACCAGGGGCCTCAAGCAACTAGGGTACTACAGTGAGCCATGTGATGAGTGCTGAAGGTCCACCCAGTGTGCACCCCCATCCAGGGATTCTCTAAGTGCCACTAGAGAACCAAGGAAAACAGGAAAATGAAAAGAGGAAAGATCATAATGCAACCTCAAACCTCCAATTCATTCCAAAAATGCCTAGGAGACATGGATATAGAAGAAAATGTAAGCCATACACCTGAAACTTCTGAAATCATAGCAAATAAAGAAGGAACTCCATGAAGATATAAAGGAACTCAGATCAGAAATAATCTCCCAGATAAAAGAAGAAATGGCAAACATAATAAAAGAAATGTTGAACATATCTAAAGAAGATCTAGTTAGAAAAATTGAGGAGCACTGCGAAAAGATGGAAACCTTGCATAAACAACATAAGAAAACAATAGAACACATGAAACAGCTTCAAGGAGACATCCAGGAAACCAAAAATGCCATCAAAAACTGGCAAAACCACATGAATGAATGTGAAAATACACTTTCAGACCTCCAAGTCAAGACTGAAGCTAGTGAACAGGAAAGGAAATAATTTATTACAAATAACAAGGAACCAAGAAGTAACAATTCAAGAGTGGCAAGAAAATGCAAATAAAATAAAATAAATATGATAAATGTAAATGTCAAAGAAGGTGACAAAACAAATGATATCAAAAGACTATTTACAGAAATAATAGCAGGTAATTTAGCAAATATGGGAAGGGAAACTGATATACAGATAAGTGACACATGTAAAATTCCAGTTAGCCATAACCAAAATAAATCTACAACCACACATATAATAATGAACACACCAGTTATTCAAAATAAGAGCACAATATTAAAAGCTGCTAGAGAAGAGACAGATCACTTATAATGGAAGCCCATAAGAATCACAGAAGTCTTTTCACAGAAACAATGAAGTCAAGAAGAATGTGGAGTGAAGTATTTCAAATCCTTAAGGAAAATCACTTCAAACCCAGATTGATGTACAATGCAAAACTTTCCTTTAAAATTAATGGAGAAATAAGAAACTTCCACAACAAAGAAGAGCTAAAGAATTTCATAACCACCAAACTAACCCTGCTGAATACTAAAAGATATTCTAAATAGACATAAAAATAACTACCATTCCAAAAACACCAACAGAAAAAAAACCACTAAGCAAGACTAAGCAAGGCTGAAGATTAAAGAGAGGGGAATGGTTAAAGAACCAACAGAAGAAAGATAACATAACAATAAATTTGTATCATTTATAACAATTAAATGTCCTCAAAATGTGAATTAAAGAAAAAGACTGGCTGAATGGATCAAGAAACATCATCCAACCATATGCTACATACAAGAAAGGCATATAACCCAAAAAGAAATTCATAGGTTGAAGGTCAATGAATGGAAAACCATACTTCATGCAACAGGAATCAAGGAAAAAAAGCAGGGGTAGCTGTACTGTTTGCGACAACATGAACTTCAAATCACAAATAATCCGAAGCAATAATGAAAGTCGCTATATACTATATAAGGGAAAACTTCAAGAGGAAGAGATAACAATCCTAAATATATATGGACCAAATATGGGAGCACCCAGATATGTAAAACAAATATGAATAGAAATGAAAAATCAAGTAAGCAATAACACAATTATAACAAAAGACTTTGAAAACCCTTTGACACAAAGAGACAGATAAACTACACAGAAAGTCAGCAAAGAAATAACAAAATTAGGGTGCTGGGAAACTGAGCAACCAGCCTGCTGCCCTGGTAAGTGGATGTGGTCTGGCAAGCTGTGGCCACTCCAGGGCGAGAAGCAGCAGAGTATCCTGAGATCCACACCATGTTGGAACTTAGGGTGCTGGGAAACCAAGCAACCAGCTCACCACCCTGTTAAGCAGCTGTGAGTCTACTGGTGCACTGGCTGAGAACCAAACATCCCATTGCTCCCCCCAATTAGCAAGTTGGAGCCAGAGATCTGAGCATCTCTTGGGAGGTTGATCATATGTAATGTAGCAAATAAGGGGGATTTCATTCTACCATGTCTTTGAAGTTGAATATTTTTATCACTGTTTTGCTTTGTCCTGATTAATGTTATTGCTCTATTCAATATTCTGTTTTGATAAGTTCTATAATATTCTATATTTCCTTTGAATTTGCTATAGCTGATTGAAAGAACAACTATTGTGAAGATCATGAGACATACTATGGTACCTATTACTGTTATCCCAGTAGTTGGTTCTGTACCAAATTCATGACATTGTCTCAATTGGCTTTATTCTATCCAGTTCTGTTGTAATTTACTACCTTCAACCTAATTAAAAACATTTTTAAAAAGAAAAACATTAAACTTGAAAGGAAATTTTTAGACTGAAAATCAAAGGAGACAAAACAATTGGTCCATACAACAGGGTATCAGAAAAAAAGCAAGGTTAACTTGCTCATCAACCACAGAATGGGTAAGTAAGATGGTATTTTTGAACCATGGAAAGCTACCCAACTACAAAGTAGAATAATCTTGAGGCTCTTGTAGGTAAATGTATGCAACTGGAGATCATGTTCATGGGTTAAACAGTTTGAACTCATATGAGTGAACCCTAGCATAAAAACAGAAGGAGTTAGAGGGATCAAAAATGCACAATGTATATTATAAAAGTGATAGAGGAGGAAACACCTGGGAGGAGAAGGTAGTGACACTGTTAATTTCTTACTGTCTTGGCTTAAACTCATGTTTTATTTTCACAATTTTGTCAGACTTGGTTTTGTTCTGTCTTGTTTTGTTAGATTTTACTGTGTCTGATGGTATGGGCAACTATTTTGAACATAGTGGGATGTATTATGGTATTCATGGTTGGTTTCCTATTATCTTATTTTGAAGTCCTATTATGTTTTCATTTTGGAAGGCTAGAGGATGACAAGAGGATCTATAACTTAAGAATAAAGCATATGAATGAAAATCAGGAGTCAAAACACAAGAATTACAAAGGCTATTCACAGAAATTATTAAGGAAAACTTCCCAAACATAGAAAAAGGAAATGATATGCAGACATATGAAGCATACAGAACTCCAGCCACCTACAACCAAAACAGAGCTACACCCAGACACATAATAATCAAGATACCAGAAATTCAATATAAGAACAGAATATTAAAAGCCATCAGAGAAAAGGAACAGATCACCTATACAGGAAAACCCATCAAAATCATGGCAGATCTCTCAACACAGACAATCAAGTCAAGAATAACTTGGAGTGCAATAATTCAAGCCCTGGAGGAGAACAACCTCCAGCCCAGATTGATGTATCCTGCAAAACTCTCTATAGAAATTAATGGAGAAAAGATGCTTCCATGACAAAGAGGAGCTGGAGAATTTGTGACCACCAGTCCAACCCTACAAAAAATAATAAAGGACATTTTAGAGAGAGAGAGAAAAAGAATATGAGCATTTCAGGAACAGTGGCAGAGACACCTCAGTGAATGGGGCAGATAGTGGAGTGGAAGAGAAAAATAGACAACCAGAGGCAGAAAAATAGAATAACATAAATGAGGCAGAGAAGATTGGCTGTAATCTCTAGAATAGAGGGCCTCGAAATATTAACAGAGAGAAACACAGGCAGAGTAGATCAGGACATAGGGTCCGTTGAGATGCTCTATAATAGGGAGCCAGTGGGGCCCAAAATAAACAGTGCACGTTATGGGAGTGAAAGAGGACGAATTTTCTAAAAAAGGAAGGCAGAGGATATTGTTAATGGGGTAACACGATTTAAAATTTACATTATTCTCACCACTCTGCTTGGATGGATTACATGTTGTTCCAGTTTTTCTACTTACACTAGACTTGAGGACATGGTCAGCTATCCCCAAAATAAGAGGACATAATATGGTAATCATCCTTAGTTTCCTATCAACTTAATCTGAAGCCCTGTATAACTCATACTGTTTTATTATGACTGATCTGGTTTGTTGGGTTGCGGTTTTGTATTGACTGATTTTATTCAAATCTGTTATGATTGATAGCATCAAGTCTAAGAGTATAGGCAACTACACTGAAGATGACAAGATTCACTAAGATACCCACTCTGGTTTGATTATTGCCTGCTTTTGAAGTCTTAAAATATCTCCAATGCTTCATTTTTATGAATGTTTTTATATACTGCTGAGACATCATGGTAACCATTGTAGATCACCTTGTATTGTGTTTTTATGACTTTTTGCTTCATGCTTTTCTAGGAATTGTTTTGTTTTGTCTTGTTTGGTTTTATTTTTCCCTCTAATACAGAAAGGATACATATACATTTAGAGACTCATGCATGTGTAGAGCTTATAAAGAGTTTATGAGAACCATCTGTATAATGCATGTTGATATGAACAACTACCTTGAAGAAAAAGAGACACTACAGTACCCAGTGCTGAATCCATATTGTAATGATGTGAAATCCAGCAATACTATCATTCTTTGTTTAAAGTGATTTTAGCTTGTATTGTTTTGTTTAAGTTCAACACACATGAAGGTATGGACAGCTGTTTTGAAGAGAATGAGAGACACTATGACAGCCATTCTTGGCTTCGTATTGTCTGGTCTTGAGGACCTGAAACACCTTCCTCGTCCTGTTAAGATCAGTTCCATACTATGTTGTTTCATTTGAATTCCCTGTACATGACAATTTGGACAATTATTTGGAAGAAAACAATAGTCAATATGATAGAGAGTGAATATCTCTGATTCTCTAGCTTTGAAATTTATATCTCTTACATTGCTTTCTTTTGACCCACTTTGTTCTGTTTTGTTATGTTTAATTTTACCCTTTTGATATAATTGCATGTATGTTTGAGTGTGTAAGATGGATAAACATATGGCTGTTTTTGTCAGATCATGGAGCAGATCTGATAACAGTCCCACTGTTTGAATGTCTACTTTGAATGTTTTAATTTTGTAATTTGAACAACTATTTCCAAGATGTCAGTATGTAATTTGTCAAGTAATGATTTCTTAGTGGGTTTTTTTTGTTCTTTTCATTTTTTCCTTGGAATTCTGTACTGTTGCTACCCTCTATTCTGTTTTGTTTGTTTGTTTGTTTGTTTCTCTTTAAATGAAATTTTAAAAAATCAATAGCATTCCAATCAGTGGCAAACAACAAACATGGGAATTAAGAGCAAACACACCCTTCACAGGAGCATCTAAAAAATGAAATACTTAGAAATAAATGTAACAAAACGAGTAAATGGTCTATTCAGTGAAAATTACAGTACTCTGAAAAAAGAAATCGAAGAGAATCTCAGAAAATGGAAAGATGTTCATTATTCATCGATAGGAAAAACAAACATTGTGAAAATGCCATTCTAACCAATTAATTATACAGATTTAATGCAACTCCCATTAAAATATCATTGACATATGTAACGTATCTTGTGATATCATTAAAAATTTCATGTGGAACCAGAAGAGACCTAGAACAGCAAACATAATTCTGGACAACAAAGGCAAGGCTGGAGGTATCATAATCACTGATCTGAAGTTACATATCAAAGCTTCTGTGATAATATCAGCATGATAGTGGAATAAAAACAGACCTTGGGATCACTGGAATAGATTGCAGGATACAACTACACCTACAAACACTATCAGGCATCATATCTTTGATAAAGGGGCCAAACATGTTCACTGGAAGAAACATAGCCTCTTTAACATGTGGTGCTGGAAAGTCAGGCTCTCCATATGCTGGAAAATAAACTAGACTTATGTCAATCATCATGCAATAAACTGAAGTTCACTTGTATCAAATACCTAAATATTAAAACAGAAACATTAAATGCACTGGAAGACAAAGTAGGTAGAAAACATGAAAATATAGAAGTCAAACTTCATGGAAAATACTTCTCAGAATCAACAACTGAGACCTTGTCTTATTAAAAGTTTTTGCATGTGAAAAGAAATCTCCAACAAAATGAAAAGAGAACACATAAGTCTGGAAAAAATCATAGTCAACTGTCCCTCAGACAAAGGACATCTCTCTAGAATATATAAACAATTTTCAAAAAAATCATGTCCCTAAAATTGAAAGACCCTATCCAAAAATGGGCATATGAGATGAATACACACTTCTCAGAAGAAAAAAATACAAATACCAAATAAATACATGAAATAATGTTCAACATCTTTGGTCATTAGAGAAATGCAAATGAAAACCACACTGAGATTCCATTTCACTCCAGAAAGAATAGCCAGAATCAAGAAAACTACCAAAAACAAACACTGGAGAGGCTGTGGAGAAAAAATAACTTCTCAACACAAACCATCAAGTCAAGAAGAGAATGTAATGAAGCATTTCAAGTCCTGAAGGAAACAATTGCCAACACAAACTGATGTACCCTGCAAAAGACCATGGTTCCAGGAACAGCAGCAGGTGGGGTTCACCAAGTGGAGCAGACAATATAATGGAGGGGAAAAGTAGGCAACTAATAGCAGGAAAATAATATGGCAGAGATGAGGCAGAACATGTCAGCCATAAACACTTATTTAGTTGGCCTCAATTCATCAATAAAGAGAAACACAAGCAGAGTGGATCAGGTGATAGGGTTCATCAATATGATTTATACAAGAAACACATTTAAATTGAAATGGTTTTCATAGACTGAAATTCAAAGGAGAGAGAACAATGCTCTATGTGCCAGGGAACCAGACAGCAGTGGAGTTAGTTTGCCCATCAGCTGTAGAGTTCATAAGAAAGACATGGCATTTCTATACAATGGAAAGCTACTCAGATATAAAGATAACCTTGAGGCTCTTGCCAGAAAATGGATACAACTCAAATCATGCTCATGGATGAAATGGTTCAAAGTCACATGGATGAATATCATGTTGTCTCCCTAATATAAAAAAAAACTAAAGGAGATAGTGGGATCCAAAATGCACAATACATCGCGTGAAAGTGAGAAGGGAGGAAATGTCTAAAAAGGGAAGGCTGTGACCATTGTAAATTTATTATCATGATTTCATATACATATTTTTTCATTGTTTTGTTTAGTTCAGTATAATTCTATTTTGATTTGTCTAATTTATTATATTTGATGGCATGGACAGCTATTTCAAAGATAACAAAATATATTATGGTAGCAATTATTGATAGCCTAGTACTTTGATTTAAAGCACTGTGTTGCTTTCATTGATTTTTTTATTGATTTTGTGCTATTTTGTTTGATTTTTATTGTGTCTGGTATTATAGGCAACTACTTTGAAGATAACATGAGATCTTATGGTAGCCACTGTTGCTTTACAATTATCTTGTTTTGAAGACCTGTACTGCTTTCATTGTTTGTTTTGTTTTATACTTTTTTAAAGTTTGTTATGCCTGATGGTTTGGGCAGTTCTTTTGAAGATATCAAGTGGCATTATGGTTACCATCATTGATTTTCTTGTATATTGTTTTAAAGTCATGTACCATGATCATTGTTTTGTTTTGATTGACTCTATTCTGTTTTATTTCATTTGGTTTTATTCTCTTCAAAATAAAATAAAAAAGTACATACATACATCAAAGATAGCTAAGATAGTCATACTTGTAATTTCTTTATTTCATTAAAAAACATGATTTATGCATTTATTGTCTGTTAAAATATGTGTGTTTATGTCTTGTAATCTGAGCAACTATTTTGAAGATAACAATACCCAATATATTAACAATTGTAAGTTTCTTATTATCTTGTTTTCAAATTCTGTATCATCATTTTTACTTTTTTCTCTCTTTAAAATATAGAGTTAGGAAGAAATTAATTAGGTAAAATTAGGAAGAAATAATAAGGACAAGTAGGTAGATATTCAAATTGCATAATTATAATACCTTTTGATGTTCTGTTATCAAGCATTTTGTTCAGAATATTAATAGAAATCTCAGAAAATATTAAATGATCTTTGAAATTTTGTTTGAGACTATAATATATGAATCTTGTCATCATGATTTTTTGCTGAACATTGTAAAATTATAACATCTCTATATTTGATCATTTTAAAATGAAAACATCACTAAAGATTTTCATATTTGACAACTACAACATTGCACCTTTAAAGTTTTTACTAATTACAGCTGTTAATTTTCAAGAGGAAGTGTCAAAGTGAGTCAGATTTGACATAATATCAGTATTACTGGTCCTTTTTATTTTCATACAGAATAAAAAATTTTAAAGAAAAATTTTTCATGTATATTAACTACAGACCAATATATATTAAAAGATTAATTTTATTTTTTTCTGGTGTTGAAAAATAAATTTTATTTTGGAAAATATTTCATGGCATAACCAAAGCAAAAATTGAAAACCAAAAATTATTTCTATCCATTGAAAGCCTTGATATCTGAACTTGAAAGCTTGCAATTCAAAAATTCTTAATTATAGGCTTCCAATAAATGACTTTCTATTTAATTTGTATTCCATGGTCTCTCTTTATCTAAGCAAACACTTATTCTATAGCTACAAATTTTTCACCATCCTCTTTGGTCATGCAAAGTCACCAGATATTAAAAGCTATTACACAGCTCAGTCCCTGTAAAAACATTTCACAGTTTGGCAAACATGGAGACTATAAGAATAAGTGTAAGAATGATATCAAATGTAAGTGCATAAAAGACTTGCAGTAAGACTACCTCTGATAAAAATTGATAGCAAAGTATTTGACCAATGATTTTTTTAATTCTAAATTTTAAAAATCCCATTAATATTTACTGTCATGTATATTCACATACATTATTCCCTTACTCATATACCTATCGATTCTTTCTCTTTCCCCCCTTGAAATGTACAAGTGTATTGGACTTTGCTGTAACTGCAGCACTCAGAAGAGGCAGAAGATTCTCAAGTTATAGGCCAATTTGTGCTACAGAGGAATAACCTCTCTCAAACAAATCAAAATCCCCCCGAAAGCACAGAATGTTATTTTAACTAATTTTATCTTGTTTTAATTTGGCTATGTTAATCTTAGGGTACAAAGATTGCATCTTCTAATGTTTTTGCAGTTCCCCTGTACTATATCTAGCTTGAGCTGGTAAGCATGGAACAAATATCAAGGCTTTATAATGCCACATGCATATTACATAACAGTAATTAGGCTACAAAATGTCTTAGTAATGACATTTTATCAACTCAAACAGTTTCTTAGTATTGTAATAAAGTGATTAGCAATGTTCAAATGATTCTTAAAGACTATGAATACTTTTGAGAATAACTGTGCTAAATGAAACTAGAGGAGTAAAAGTTATGAACAGGCCTTTGGAAAAACTTAAAAATAATAGGAGTTCCAAGAAGTAGCAAACAGTTACTGAAGAGAAAGAGTGATTCAGTATATTGGGGTAGGTGAGACTAAGGAAGAAAGAAGTTTTTATACAATCTAGGTAAGTCAAGGAGAGGTAAAGGAAATTGTGGGAGAATTTGAGTAACAGAGAAGATGAAGGATTTAAAGATTAGGTAGAGAATTATGGACATTCAGAATAGAAAAGGTGATATTTGAGGAAACTAACAAAACTGAAAATTAAATGAATGAAAGACTTTCAAGACTGAAAGAAACAGGGAGACATTGGAAAGACTTACTGGTCTGGAAGGACTTGGAAACCATTCAGACTATGGATTTGAGTGTTTGGAGAGAATATTAGAAGTGATAAGATGATTAAGGGAGAGAAAAAGGAAAATATTGGGACATGTTAAGATTTTTCCTTTACTAAATAAAGTTTTAAGTAACTGAAATTTTCCATTGATGAGCAATTATTTTTGTGTGAGGTACTAGATATAGAACCTAGCACCTTCACACTAAGTATAGATTTAGGCTTCACTGATAGATTTATTGCAGCAGGGTATTGTTAAAATTCCTAAATTTCTTAGGATAGTTGAAACTTGTGATCCTTTTGCCTCAACATTCCAAAGTACTGATATCAGTCATATGCCACTGCATGATGGAAACTTTTAAGAAATCAAGTTTGTCAGTAAAGACAGGAGCATGTATTTCACATTTATTCATCCATGTGAGGCAGGGAAATTATGAATAGACTTCTGCAACAAAAATAATTTAAATATACAGCATGATGGCATGTATCTCTAACCTAGGACTATTGGCAGGCTGAAGTAGGAGGATTGTAAATTTGATGCCAGTCGGGCAGATTAATGATTTGACAAGGAATGTCTTTAAAAAAATACTTTTAAAAGCCTGGGGAATACAGCTCAGGGCAAATGTCCTGAGTTTAATCACCAGTAGAGTAGAGTAGACAGACAGACAGACAGACAGATAGATAGATAGATAGTATTATATAAGGAATATTATGACAAGATTGACATAATGTACTCAAATATCCATCACGCATTGTCTTTACAAACTGAAATTATGAAGGGAGAATCTCCAGTAGCAATTATTGTTTTTTCCAAATTTGGTTCAATTAAGAAGAACACTATATAACTTTTATTCATGTATATGTAGATTTGAAGAAATGTGCAATTTATTTAATTGAATCAACTTCTTGTCAGTACAAGACATTCTATGTATTTACTTATTCTTTAGAATACTCCTATTACTAGTTTCATTCCTATATGTGTTAAGTGTACTTTATGTTCAAAAATAAAGCTGAACAGCTGCTGTATTAAAGGTGATAAAAGTCCACAGATGTACTTGTTCAGAATTTGGTATGTAAAAATCATAAAATAGAATTTTACTCATACATTAAAAAGAATAAATTCAAGTCACCTGTAAGAAAATGTAAAAACCTTGAAACCATAATACAAAATAAAATATTTCATACAGAGAAAGTCAAATATCACATAGTTTCTGCTCCATTAGAAACACAATATAAATGATTAAAGTGAAGACATACTGTTTGAAATAAGGGAAAAGGATCACGGAAAGGGAGAAGAGAAGGGGAAAGGAATCATACATGATCAAAGTCTGTGAATAAAAGCATAGGAAACATGTGCAAATATGTGTACACATTTCAGGAAAAGAAAAATAGGAGGATATTTTTTCAACAGGTGGTGTTATATATGTGGATCCTTGTATATCATAGAAAACTCACTACACTTCCTACACTTAGAGAAGAAACTGAGTATTCATGTGTGGTAATCTCACTGACCAAGGTTACTCAAGAAGACGTTTGTCATACTAAAAAATGTTTGCAAGATAATAGCCACAACTTTGATCATCTACTGTAACTGTAAAGGCCAAAGGTAAGTTGCATTAATCTCATGATGTCTCAATAAATTTAGTATTAAAATATTTATACAAAGCTTTCTTAAATAAGGAGATGAATAACAGTTAAAGAGAGGGAAATACAATGATGAAAAAAGAAACAAGATACATTTTTCAAAGGTATAAATACTCTATGATGAATATGATCATTGTATATATCAAATGCACATCAATGAAATTAATTTAAGAAACCAAAAAGTAAAATTTATATGTCATTAATTTTCTGAAGTGTGTATACATTGTTTTACAGTCTTTTTGCTGTTTGTACATTTCATTGTCATAATAATGTGAAATATTATATATTGCAAATATGCACCCATAAAAAATTGTAAAATATTTGTTCTCCAAACAGGTACTTCAAAAATTGATCACTTACACAGATAACTAATGGTCCTCTATGTGATATACATCTTCATTTTTTACAATCAGAAGGATTTTTTTTGTGTTAAGTTTATTCATAAAATTTAGATATACATAATGATTACATTCAACATAGAGTTTATTCCTGTATATATCTTGATTCCCTTTTCCCCCCAAACCCCTCTCCTTCCTTCAACACCTCTTCCCATCTCATTTTGAAAGATGTGTTTCCATTTTATCCTGATTTTACAGTCTTTTTTCTTTGTCCTTCATTTCTTTCCTCATTCCCTGTCCCTAGATCCTCTTGCCTTTTTAACACTTGCTTCCTATTTCACAGTATGCATTACACATTTTGGGATTCATTTACTTTTTTAGTTTCTCACACTAGGGAGACAATGAAGTATTTACACATGTGCACCCAATTTATTTTCAGTTAGTAATATGGTCTCAAAGTACATTCATTTACATAAAATTATATCAAATTTATCCTTATTTTTGGTTAAATAGTATTCTATTTTGTAAAAAAAAAAATCATGTGTTCTTTATCCATTCCTCAGTTGAAGGACATATGGGTTGTTTCCAAGATTTAGCTATTACAATATCTGCTGCTCTAAACATAGGTGAACATATATCTATGATATAATGTTTGTAATGCTTTCAGGAAGTGCCCAGAAAAGGAATACCTGGGCCAAATGTGACACTGAATCCTAGGTTTCAGAAAACTCCACACTGCTTCCCACAGTGGTTGCACCACCCCATGCTGCCACAAACTATGGAGAAGGATTTCCTTTTCCACCACAGCCCTTTCAGCATTTGTTATTAGTTGATTTCTTGAATTTTCATTCTTTCTGTACTGAGATAGAATCTCAGCATTGTTTTAATTTGCAACAGTTGAATGATTAGTGATGTTCAATGTTTTTTCACGTATTAATTTTCCTTTGTATTTCTTCCCCTGAGAAGAGTGTACTCCACTCAGATGTCATTGTTAGAATGGTCTTTAAATTTGAGTGTTTTAATTTTTTCAATTCTTTGTAAATTCCAGATAGACGTCCTTAGCCTGAAGGACAAGTGGACAATTTTTTCCATTCTGTTTATTGTCTTTACACTCTGTTGTGATTATTTTTGCTGTACAAAAGCTTTTTAATGGCATGAAATACCAGTTTTAGATTCTTCTTAATATTTACTGGATGATTTGGGATTAGATCATGAAATCTTTGCCTACATCTATGTCTTCAAGTGTTCTGCTTATTCTTCTTCCAGCATATTTATTATTTCTGTCTTTATATTTAATCTTTTATCCATTTAAATTTTAGTTTAGTGCATAGTGACAGATATGACTCAAGTTATAGACTTTGGCATGTGGAAGGCCAGATTTTCTGATACTCTTCAATGAAATTGAAAGGGAAGCAATAGTCTCAGAATCATTCCTGGAAGTAAGTGTTACCCTGATTTTAAAATCAGAGAAGGATACAACCAGAAGAGAAAACTAGAGGCAATATCACTACTGAACATAGTCATAGAAATCCTTAATAAGATACTGGCAAGCAGAATACAGCAAGTCATCAAGAAAATGATAAACTATTATGAAGATTCATTCCCAAGATTAAGAGATAGTTCAACATATGCAAATCATATGTGGCATCAATCAAATCAAATCAAATCAATAAACAAATTACACCATATCTAAAGAACCAAATATAAAAATCACATGATCATTTCAATAGATTCAGAAAAATCTTTGGACAATGTCTAATAATACATTCATGATAAAAGTCCTACAGTAAATTGGCATAAACAGTTTTTACCACAATCTAATGAAAGCCATCTATCACACACCAATAGTCAACATTTTACTAACTGGTCAAAAACTGAAAGATTTCACACTACAATTAAGAACAGGACAAAGATGTTCAATATGACCATTCCTATTCAACATATTTCTGGAAACATTAGCCACAGCAATTATACAAGTGAGAAATAAAATTAATAAATATATCAAATAAAGAAATTAAATTGTCATTATTTGAAGATGACATGATACTCTACCTAGAAGACCCCCAAAACTCCAACAGAAGACATGTAAATTTCATAATCTAATGTAGTAGAATAGCTCAATTCAAAGTCAACACTCAAATATCAAAAGCAGTCCTATACACAAATAACAAATTCACAGACAGAAATTGGGAAACCAAATTTTTCACAATAGCATACAAAAAAACGACAAACTTAGGAATCAGAGTAACAAGTGAAGTAAAATATCTATACATTGAAAACAACAGTACTCTGAATAAAAGGAGATTAAAGAGGATATCAGAAAAGGAAATATATACCTTGCTCTTGGTTAGAAAGAACAAATATATGATAATGGCAATACTCCCAAAATTTTATGCAGATTTAACTCCATTCCAATCAAAATACCATTAGAATACCTCACAGAACTAGAGAAAACATTCCTAAAATTCACATGGAACCAGAAAAGACCTAGATTAGCAAAACTTTTTCTGGGCAACAAAGACAAGGCAGAAGGAACCATAATTTCCTGACTTGAAATTATACTACAAAGCTACTGTGATAAAAAAAAACCTGCATGGTAGTGCCAAAATTAGACCTGAACATTAGTGGATCAGGTTTGAAAATGCAGAAACAACTACAAACACACTCAATTACCTTATCTTTAACAAAGGACCAAACATGTTCGCTAGAAGAAAGATAGCTGCTTTGTACAGAATTTATTCTTTAGTATTTGATAGCTTGTTGATGATAGAGTGGCATATATTATTGACCTAGACCAATAAAGACATTTAATACAATTTGTGGGATTCTTTTCTGCTTTACATTTCTGTGCATGATACACATCAACACATTTGAATAATAAACTTTTCTTTATTTATCTATTCTCACTGTTAATATTTTAAGTTTGAAATTCACTTTAAAAAAATATAATAAAATGGGAAGTCAAATACACTTAATACTCCTGAAAAGATACAGATAAATAAGACTTATATGATAATTAATGTATATAAACTCACCTTGAATTACCTAAATGAAAATTCAATTTCTTACTGTTCTTATAGTTTTCAAAAATTGTTTTATGGATGCAGTTAAAGAAGAGGAAGTAAGAAAGAACTTTGTTTTTAGTACAATGTAATCAGTTTAAATTTGAAGTAAATGTTCTGAAATTATAGAGCTTTCATAACTCAAATGCACTACATAGAAGGTTTCATAGTTTCTTTAGTTTCAAAGAGGGAGTACTTTTGTATTTCCTGAACTATAAAATGCTTTTAGCAGCAAATCAGGCAAAAATCTGAAAAATATTCCACAAATTTAAAGTCTACTCTCAGCTGTCCTCATTTGCTAAGTATAGCTTAAATAGTGATGTCATGTACACTAATTGGACTATATCCATTGGATCATTTTAATACTTCTATAAACATAAAACATAATTTAGAATATGCACTAGGTTTTTCAAACAGTAGAATATATATAATTCAGGTACTTAATAAATAGTAAGTGTGTCCCTAGTCACATCGACTAGAAGTATTTTTTTAATTGAGAAAAATAGACAATGTCTTCTTGGAATATGAATTATATATTTTGTCACTAAGATATTAGTTTCCCATATGCTAATTTAAAATTTTTTCAGTCATCCAATTGTTCTTAACTATGCCTTTTGATTTCAGTTCATATTATCATAGAAAAGAATTTCAAACTTTTAAGCAGGACAACAAAGCATTATCTCACAGCAGCTTGTCAATACGTTCAAAAGATTGTAAAATGGAAAGCAGCTGAGGAAGAATCTGTATGACATGTGATCTGTGGAATTCTTTCTACAAAAGTAATCTTGTAATACTTCAAACACTTTGATTTGTATTTCAAGAAAACACAAATACAATTTCAGCAAGTAAATTACATATGACAGAAGCCCACCATTTTATTTTAGGAATTTCAAAGAGGACATAAGAACTACAAATTGAAAAATGGATAAAGAATGTTTCTCAATTTTAAATCTGGAAAAGGGACAGCAGAAAACATAAACATGGTATTTCCAGTATAATACTATGAAATATTTTGGATTAAAAAATAAAAATCTCCACAACACCTTTGCAGATAATGAAGGCATAGGACTTATTTAGGTTTTAAACCCATTTATGTGGTTTATTTAATTATTTATTTATTTTGCAGTACTGGAGACTGAATCCAAAGAATGCTGAACTACATGCACATGCTATTAGAGCTTTTAAAATTTATTTGATTGCTATTTTTATTAGTATATTTTTGTAGTACAATCTTATATTTATCATGAGATCTTATTCTGTTTGAAAATTCAGCCTGAACTTCTACATTCTTAAGCCTAACTAAGTCATTTTGTTGAAACATTTGGTGAAAGTTTATATGAAAATTATGGCAACTTTATATCTGTTTAAATATATAATGTATTTTGTATTACTCTTTTGCAAAATAATCATTAATAAAATGAAAAATTGACAAGAATGATACTTGTATCTTTGAAGTATAATTGATACCTCCAAAAATTACACTTTTTAATATGAGAAGTTGGACAATATTCCTTATGATTTTGCAATTATTAACTTCTAGAATTCCACACAAGTGATTTATTCCATCAAACATTTCTAAAGCTGTGGTTTCCGACAGAACTTTCTGCAATGTAAAAAATATTGTGTGTCCTCCACAGTCTAATATGGTAGCTATACTGGTCTTTTAGCCAATGAAATGAGACTAGTTTATCTTATAAACTGAATTCTTAATTTTATTGAAGTTTTAATTAGAATTTGAATAGCTACATATATGTAGTACATACTATACTGGACATCACACTTTAGAGTTAATTCACATTCTGTACTTCATCTGGGATATGCATGAATTTACTTAAAACAAATGTGTTTCATTAGGATATTTCATTCTATTCCAATCAGCCACTGATTCACATACCCATTCATTCAGTCAATCCATACTTTTTAAATGCCAATGACATATAAAACATGGTTAAGTTTATATTGTAAGGTATTTACATTTCAGAAATGACAAGTAATCAAATTATAATAAAATTTTGTAGAAATATTAACGGAAAAAATAATCACTAATGTTCAAATTTTTTTTGTTGTTTTTTAATGTTCAAATTTTTGAAATTTATAATGGACTCAGAGTACACCACCTTGATGAAACAGGCAAATATATTTTCATTCATGAAAATTCAGCTCTAGATTCACAAAGCTAATATATATGAATATTATCTCTTTTAAGACAATTGTGAAATCTAGATATTCAACTAGTATGAATGCAGCTGTCCAGTAATATTTATAACAAAAATCTATAAAATTTAAAAATATATTTTTATTTTTATTATTTTACAAACTTCTCTAAAGTGACTTTTTATGACTTAGAACTATGCCTGTACTGGTAATTTTGTTCCACCTGAAACGATATACAAAGGACAAGAGGTAATAGATGCATAATTTACTGACACATGTATTCTTAAATTCTGGAATGTGTGACCCCTAATCAAAAATCTCTATGAAGTCAGCCACTCAATTGAATGTTAGAAGGTGAATTATTTCTCTCTATTTTGCACTTACGTGCCATATTTACTCAAAATAGTGTAAATGGCAAGTTCTCAGTGAAAAATTTATCTCCTGGGGCAAGGGATTTAGCTCAGCAGCATAAACACCTGCCTGACAAGCATGACATTATGATTTCAATCCCAGGTGCCCTCCCCAAATAAAATCTCCTCACTTTGGTTTTTCTTCTTGATAATGCAACATGTCAATGTCACAAACTCACTCCAAACTAAGTCATGAATGTATAATTGCCTACAATAATAATTAACTATTGATTGATCTGATCGCACAAATAAAATGTTTCTTTTAATGATAGCTGCTCTGAAATTCATGATATGACACAGAATTTAGCCTGAATAGTAGTGAGAAAAGACCTAACTATTGTTAACCCTCTCTGAATGATCATATTTCTTCTTGGTAAATCCAGTCATAATAAAGCTAAAATGATCAATATTTAACGCGTTGGGTTCTTCTAACTTATCCTTATTAATAAGATGATTTACTATGGTAGTAAACATTTCTAACTGCAAATTGAATTTAAAAATCACATGCATGTTCACATTTAAAGCAGGAACACTGAATATTGGATAAAATATCAAATTTTAGGTACAGTATTACTGAAAACAATGGACTGTCAAGTACTGAGTTTACTGATTCTAACTGAATTATGCATTGAATAAATTTCAGCAAGAGATGATGCAATGTTTAAGTATCTGAAAAACTAGAGAATACAGTAGAGACATACAGGCATTCCACACTGAACAAATGAGTTCTGTTCCTGTGACTAGGTCATTAAGTTAATTGATCATAAAATGAGGAATTTTATATAATATGTACCTTATAATATTTAGAACAAGGAAATAGTCAAAGGAAACTTCAGTATGATGACTTGGCTTTTATTTGCATAACTGTTACACGTAGTTTTGTAATGTATAACAGAACACAAAACTACAATATTGTACCATACAGTACAATAAGTAAAAATTACAGTAATGTAAAAACAAGATGTGCTGTACCAAAAAAAAAAATTAAGGCTCTATACCCAGGAGCTACAGAAATGTACAAAATAGATAAATTAAAGATGGGCCATAAGTCCAAGTGGCAGGTCGTAAGTCCAAACAGCATGCCTCGATGGTAAGTCCAAACAGTTGTTAAACAGGTAG
>PVJX010017604.1:0-38035 GCA_004027295.1 Dolichotis patagonum | reverse complement strand
TGGCTTTATACTATTGTGTTATGTTTGATATTATTGTATTTGAAACTATGCTCAACTATAGCAGAGTAAGAGATATGGTGTTAGCTACTGTTGATGTCCAGTTGACTTAATGTAAAGTACTGTGTTGCCTATGTTGTCCTGTTTTGATCTGCTCTGTACTGCCCCCTTTTGTTTTATTCTCTTTCAAATTAAAAAAAAAAAAAGAACTATGAGGTGAGACAGATACAAATGTAACTTCTTTCATCTTTTTTTTTGCAGTTTTCACTTATAAAATACCAGTATATTACAGAGTAAAAATATCCAAAGATAACTCTTATAAAAAAATAGAATGCTATAATTAGGACAAGAAAAGTTAAAAAAAATAGTGTAGAAAGAGATCAAGCAAGGACAATTAGATTAATGACGATGTTAAACCTTCAGTCTGCCATCATTTCATTGTTTTTTAAACAGCGTGTTTTATTTTAGCTGGGTTTTTTAGATAAAAAAGACAATGCAAATACCATAACTCTTATATAACATTTTATGTGTGTCTCTTCATACCAAAGCATGGGCTCCTGTTCATATTTGTCCATCCATATTATTAATTTTTTTTAAAAAAATGTTAAGATAGCAAATGAATTATTATTAAAGATAAGGCCAAGTGTATGAAATCTGGCCAAATTTCACATTAATCACAATTTTGCTTACTTCTTAAACTAGTTATAAATGTTTTCAGTATATCTGTATTCTAACAGGACCCATGGCAGAGTCAGGGAATATTTAGTAGAGTTACACAGAAAAATAAAGTGTATTAGCTTTATCTTTTAATGTTTTCACATTTTATATATTTTTATTTTGCATATTCTTGTCAGTACATGTTTACATAACATTTGCAATTCTCGTGTGGTGCATGAACATAACATCTTCCCTCTTGTATGCATCCTCTTTTCCTCCCTTCCTTTCCCCTCCCTCCATCTCTTGATCCCCGTCCCCTCTGAGAAAGAGCTATCTCCCTACTTCCTACTGTCTTTTATTTTGCTCTTTATTTATATTTTGGTTTTTTTCTATAAGGGAAACCATATGACATTTAGGCTTGTAGGTTTGATGTATTAATATTTTCAGTCCCTGGGGAGCTAGAAATGTTTGATGGGCCACAATAGATGACAAGTGAAGTAGACACAGGAGTGAAGAGAGAAATAACTTTAGATAGATGGTACTGAAGATTTGCAATAAGAAAAATAGGTGTTTGCTAGTGAGTACACACCTCTCACTCTATTTGATATCACTCAGTTTAGGTAGCAAAGCACAGATAGACTCCAAGGCAGTCAGAAAGGAAGTTGATTTGCGACATATTAAAGATAAAAGTTAACATTTTTCTTCTTTTTTTCAGTTTTTTTTGGGGGGTCCATGTTTGGAGTACATAATGATTATATTCCTTCTGTGGAGCTGGTACCTGTATATAATGCATCTTAATTCTGTTTTTAACCCCTTCTCCTCCCCTCCCTTACTCTTCACTCCATATTTAGCCCCACTTCTTTTGCAAAAGATCTATCTTCCTTTCTCCTATGAACCTGTCTTTTATCTTACTCTTCATTTATATTTTGAGTTTTTCATATAAGAGAAACCATGGGGTGTTTAGGCTTGTGTGTCTGATGTTATTTCACTTAGTTAGTAGTAAAAGTTACTATCAGAAGCCAACTTTGTCTTCTATTACCAGTTCTCCTCTCTATTACTTTGCATTTGTAGTCTTTTTCTCTAAATTTCAAACTTTTGTACTGTAATACCTTGTCAGATTTTATGTTAAAAAACATCACATGAAACTCATTTTAATTTTTTCCCTTCAATAAATTTTTAACTGAAATATGAAAAGAGTAAATCTTGAAAGAGAATTGAAAAGTCTGTTTTATAAGTTAGCCAGTGTTTGTTTGATTTCATGCAAACAGGACCTTGTTGAATTGTTTTGCACACATACACACAAACACAACACACACACACACACACACACGACCGATTGCATGATAATGCGGGTAGCTGTGCATACTCTTAAAAGAAAAATAGATCCTCAAAGAGAAAAGAATTGCTAAATATACATCTTTGGGTAGTTGTTTCAAAACACTGGACTGCTGTCAGGCATGGTGGCACATGCCTGAATGTCAGCATTCAGGGGGCAGAGGAAGGAGGGTTCCCTTGAGTTCAGGGCCAGCCTGGACTAGGGAGATCCAGTCTCAACAAATAAAAACAAAACAAACAAACAAAAAACCCTAAAAAGCATTAGATTCTGGGAGTAAATAAATTGGTTAGTCAGGGATTTCTGTTGCTATAAATCATATTTTAGCTTCTTTTTTACAATTTTTAATTATGAAGTAATTTTAGATTTACAGAAAATTTGCAAAAGTAGCAACAGAGAAATTCCATCTAGTCTTTATTCGTAATCCTTAACTTCACAACTATCATCAACATTGATATAGTGCTATTAAATGAAAGAAAGACTTTTTCAAATTTTACTACTAATACCTTTTATGTGTTCCAGGATCACATCAAGTATTCCGTTTTGCACTTTATTATCGTTCCTTAATCTTTTATGTTCTGTGACACTTCCCCAGTCTTAATCCTTCTCTTTCCTAATAATATTTCCATGTCTTTCATGACTTTCACCATTTTTACTATTATTGATCAGTTATTCTGGCAGTTACTCGTCAGTCTCTGGTTCTCTGCAGTTTTCTCACTATTGAATTTAGGTAATTTTTATGTGAATATCACAAAATGATGCTGTGTTCTCCTGAGTGCAGTGGGCATATGATGTTGATATATTTTATTACTAATGATGCTGACCTAGATCACCTGTTAATGTGCATTTCTGCTGCATTCTGACAACTGTAAATTTAAGATTTATCCCTTTCTAATTCATACATACTGTTTGGAGCTACTCTGAAAGTGTGCCAATCTGCTCTTCAAATTTAGCTGATTTCACTAATCTTAGCATTTACTTGTTGATTTTCTCTGCAACGATTATAACTTTGATGTTTGTATAATGATGGCTTCATATTGCTTTTTCTATTACTAAATGGAATTCTGTATGGAGGACCTGTCTTTTCTTTCCTATTACTTCTGTTGCTTACTGACTTATATCAGTATGAATTCATAGACATTTATTGTTCATGGATTATCATTTAACGCTGTCCTTTTCTCTCTCAGATTATTCCAGTTTTGGTTATTAGGAACACCTTTATCAGTGTCTGTGCTGTGTTTTTGATTATGTATTTAATTATAAATTATCTAATACAGTGTAATATTCAAGTTTATGTTAGTCTGTGCTCTGATCTTGGAATCAACTACTTGTCTAAGGATCCTTCATCCCTTATATTGGATAATAGTGTTTAGAAACCAGCATTTTCTGGGTGTCATTGCCTTTGGTCTCATCATTTTTAAATAGTTCATTAATTACTTATTTCTAATTTGGTAAGTTTATTTTTAAACAGGAAGACATTTTTATCAGATATTTTTCCATAAATGCAACACACAAGTGGTCACTAAGCCACCACTTACCTTTATAGTGAGTTTGGAAAAAAAAGAAAAATGATATTTTTATTCAGACACTTTATGTTCCTTTAAAAATTACTGCAGTAAACTGATTGTGTCAGAATGCCTGTCAAAATTTCAATATTTTCATGTAGTAGTTAAACCGAGGATCCAAATAGTTCTTCCTCACGGATGGTGCTATTGTGTGTGTGTGTGTGTGTGTGTGTGTGACAAACTGCACAAATAAATCACAGCCATGCATGTGATAGAAACTGTAACTGAAGCACAGGAACACTCCAGTATGTCAGCCTCAGAATTCCCAAGGGTTCGAAACCAAGAGTTCAGCCATAGTAGTGTCTAGATTTTTGATTTGGGTCATACCTAATTTTTAATCAGACTCTTATAGACCCAATCAGTAAATACTGCATAGGCTATATGGGCTTGCCAGTTGTTTGATATAAACTAGGCTGAGAGGAGCAAAAGAAGAATGAGCCAGGAAGGTATAAATGAAGCTAACCAAGAGATGACACTGGTTTTACAGAGAACGAGAAATTGGGGTCAGTTATGACAAGAAAGTTGGACTTGCCCAGTGGATTTCTTCGCTCATAGCCATTCACTCTGACAGTATCTGTTTCTTAAAATGTACAATGACTTCCATGGCAGTTTTGACACATATTAGTGCCCTTATAGTTAGTGAGGCAAGGGGAAAAATGCATAGATATATCAAGTATTTGCATATATCTCTATAATGTGGCTTCATTGGCTGACTTCTAATCATTACCTAATCTAACTGTCATCCTTATTAGAAGTAGAGATTAAGATACATAAAGACAATATGAATTTGTGTGCACAGAAGAAAGCCCATGTGCAAACACGCTAAGACAGCAGGTGTCTGCAAACAAAGGGAGAAGCCTTGGCAGAAACTAAAGCTCATAAGACCTTGATCTTGGACTTGTAGGCTCCAGGATTGTGAGAAAAAAAAATCCACCGTATAAGTGATCAATTATATACTGTGTTGTCATGGAATCCTGGCAGAGCAATGCAGTGAGTCAGGGTACTACTTCCCTGGGTCTTCCATTCCACTGTTCCCCCCCACCCTGAGATCTTTTAACTTCTTTCTTCATCACCTTTATAGTTATTTTCTTCCCTTTCTTGAGTGACTCTCATTAATGTTTTATTTTAATCTATTTTGGGGGGGCATGTTACTACAATTTCTTACTAATTTTCACAAGAACAAACTGTTAGATTCTTGACTTAGTAGCTACTTCTTACATATGAAGAAGTTCAGGATACGACCATGGAATAGGCTTGATTAGAGGAAAATTCAGAAAGTAGAATCTATGAGTTTCTGATTCTGATGGCAAACAACCTGCATACCAACTGGCCATGCTCCATGTTTGTGCAGAAATGAAGGATCAGTGTGACTGGACCACTGTACATAGTACACACAGACATAGATATGAGATCTCAATACAGAAGAGAGGCTAAGGCCAGAGTAGATATTGAAAAATCTTGTTTAGTGCTGACTAATTTGTGTATGCCTTGAAAATGCAAAACACCTTATTTTCTGGGCACCAAAAAAAAATGGGGGGGGAGATGGCAGGCAAGTAGCAAACATAGTAGTAAATGACTGTACCATTCAGACAAACCCCCATGAGGATTTGCCACTCTTTCCATGCATAGTTCTTGTTATGGATTTAGAACTGGTAGTCAATTTAATGCCAGCTGGATTACATCAGTGTGGTGCTGAGCGGAGATGTTTCACCTGAGGAAGGCTGCCAGGATAAATGGAGACATGGAGCAGGAGGAAGAAGAGCATTACGGGGTGGGGAGCATTACGGGGCATTGAGGCATTGTGAGGTCTCCTACGAGTTGCTGTTTGAGCCATTAGGTTCTCCTGGAGAAGCTCTGGTCCTTACATCGAGCATTGCTTCCTGGTTCTGGAGGGGAAGATGGTCTCCAGGATGAACTCATCACACTGGCGTCCTGGCATGACTGTGCATGTCGTTGGAGGAGCTCGGGGCCTCCATGTCGCTGGGGATGGCTGTGGTGCTTTTCAGGACAGCCCTGGTCTTTGTTGTGAGTGTGACTTCTCAGCTCCAGTGTAGAACCCTCAACCTATCAGCACAGCTCCTTTACCCTGCTGGCATAGACTTCCTAGTTTCCACCGCTGACCTTTGGGCCTTCCTGGCACGGATCCGTAAGAGACTGGCATGAGTCCTTCTTGTGGGCTCTAGACCTCCAGTTGGACTCATGGGAGGCATTGTCATGAGCTCTGGGTCTTTATCTGGACTCATCTGGGACAATACTGTGGGATTTAGGCCCTTGGCTAAATATTCTATGTTTTTGTGAATAGATTTCCTGCATTTTCTTGTGTTAACTCTGGGTGACCATCATAAAAATAATATAAACTCCATGTCCTGATTCTAACTGTTCTCTGTATAACCCCTGACTACAACAGTTCTTTTCACTTCCGTTCAACTTCACTCCTTTTCTCCCAGAAGACACACCTATCCCTGCCAAATGGATAACCCTGCAAAGTTCTTCTGCAAAGTTGAAGTTAAGATTAAGATTTCTAGACATATAAGTGGTGGGTGATTTTGCTTACCAAGCTATATTAAATATTTATGAGACAAAGAGGAAATACTCTTTAAAAATCCAGTTAATTAACCATATAAGAGTGTTGTGAATTTATCTATGTTCCCAAAGTATAGGACAGTGATGGGGTAAAGATGACCAAAAAGTATGAAATTTAAATTTTATATATTTTTTTACTTCCTCATAAAAGTGCAAATCATTGTGGATATGATCCCATCTTAAAACTGCTTCTTTTTAATTTATTTTACTTGTCCACCTCCTACTGGGAAAAATACGCCACCGGAAGTGCAGATGCTCTGTGCAATGAGTTAATGTTAAAATACGGAACCTGAAATTTCTTATATTTGATCCTTCTCCTAGGTAGCCAGAAGCATGCATGTTGTCTAAAAAATTAGACTATTATGGCTAAAATGCAAAGAGAAAAAGACAAGATTCAGGTTTTGACTCCCAAATTGGCTCTCCAAGCCCACAGCAGGCATAATAGCACTGGGAGATTGCTGAATACTGTCAGACTCCTGTGCCAGGGAGCAGCATGGGAGACAAGCCAAGGCTTGCAGGCCAGCCATGCCATTTCAGCAGGCTCACTGTGTTCCTGGTGCTGGAAAGCCTCATTAGCACTTCTTATTATGCTGGGTGAATTTTTCTATCAAAAACTGTCTGAACTTATGTAGGTAATGTCCACCTGTGCTTGGAGGCTTTGCAGGCTTCTATTTAAATAGCCTCATGCAGATACGCCCCTCTCCTTTTTTTCTCCCATCTCCTCTCCCTTTCAGTCGCTTATAATCCTTAAGATTCAAATACTCAAAAGCAGAAAACAATGTGCAATCAAGTCCAAAGAGTTTAATAATCTTGCAAAGATGCTGAAAGGGAAATAAGCATTTCATCATTTTAAATACATTCCCCTGGATGGAGTCTTCACGTTAGCTGTCTCTCACATCTGAATAGAAGCCAAAATCTTAAGAATGGACTTCAAAGCTGCAACTTATAGTGCTCTCTCATTGTGCATTACTTTGAGGAGACTGAGCAGTGGCAAAACTCTAAACTCTTATACAGGATGACCTTTTAATAATCTAAGGGGAAAGTGAACAGTCTAGAAAATTTGCCTTCCAAATTCTGATCATTTAGAATGGAGAAATTTTTGACAGTATGTAAGATTCAGGACAGAATAAACAGACTGGGGAAAAACCCATAACATTATTATCAAGTTCTTCCAATGGCTGTAAAGGGAGTTGAGTATTTCATCATTTCTAATGTAGTCACCAGCATGGATTCTTCACATGATCTATTTTTTACTCCACCTAAGAGAAGAAGACAAAATCTTTGCATTGAGTTTTAAAGCTATTAGCATTTGACTGAAGAGCTCTGCTGTTGGATAGTCTACTTTCCTGTGATGCTCTGCTTACTGCCTTTATTCCAGGCACGCTGGCTTCCTTAGTGTTCATTTCATGTCTCAGGACTTCTGGTATTGCTGTGCTCCGTGCATGGAAACACTTCCCCCTCACACATCGCCCTGAGTTGTTCTTCATCAGTCTGTGCTGGGCTCAGTTGGTCTCTCAAGATACTCAGGTTCACTGTGAAATGTTACTTTTAGATGTAAAAGAGCTATTTACGATCTGATTACATTAAGGATTTTGAGATGAAGATTTATCCTGGATTATCCAGTGGGCCTGACATGTAATCAGTAGGGTCCCTTTGAGAGGAAACCAGGAGAAGATTTGATGGAGAAGACAGCAATATGACCACTGAAACACAGTGCTGTCCTATTGGCCTAAAGCAGCTCTAAAATTTGGAAGAAAAAAACAAAAAAACAAAAACAAAAGCAAAAACAGAAACAGACTCAGCCTTCGGAGTACGCGCAGCTCTGCCTATACCTTGGTACACTCCCTGTAAAACTTGTTTCAGGTTTCTGACACCCTGACCTCTAAGACCTAAACACAGTTTTAAAGCATAGGATTTGTGATGCTATGTTAAAGCAGCAATAGCAAACAACTACACCAATATTTTCTTAAATACCAAACTTGCAGTGAGCCCTTCTGTAACTACCCTACAGAAATCTGTAGCCTTCCCCATCCTCTATTCCTCTCCTCTGTGTTTTTCTTTTCTCCATAGCTTTTTTCATCCTATAAATGCCTATTTTTGCTTATTTCTGTTGTTTCCCAAAGAAAAAATCTGTTGCTTAACAGTTTTTATCGTCTGATTGTTTCACTAGGAAACTGTAAGAAATACCTAATTCAGTGTAGCAAGCTGAACAAATGGGTATTTTAGCACAAGGACTATATAAAAGTGAAGGAACCCAGGGTTGGGAGTTATAGAGGACATAATGGACTTCAAGCTTGAGAATAGAGGCATTTTGAATAACTGGAATGAGGGATCTTGCCAGGAAGAGGCTATAACAAATCCTCTGGATGTAATGAACCAAGATGGAATGAAAGAAAGGAAGAATAGGCTCTAAATGAAACATTTCTTCTTCTTTATCTATTTTGTGGGAATTCAGCAAAGAAGCAGAGACCAGAATGGCAGAGCATTTGGACAAATTCATTAGGACTACAAGCAAAGGAAATAAAATAAATCTTGATGTCTTGAGATCTTTCATGAGAATATAGCAACATGAAACGTAATTTTCACAACAGAGAGTTCAAGAATACAAGCTTTATTTTAAAGTAGCAGAAGGAGGGGAAAATGTATTACTTTACAGCCTGGCACAGATTTCTTCCTAGGGAGAGAGAAGTCATGTTCGGCCGTAAATAAGAGGATGAGGCCCTTTGGGCGTGAGCAGATGGTTTATGATCAAACAAAGGACTAGCTAAATTTCTCTGCAGTACAAATTATCTGAAACCTTGGGTGGGAGCTATGGTTAAGTGAGTTTGATCTGAGAAAAAGGCAGGCAGCAACATGGTGCAAAGCTAAATTGTAGTAGGACAAATTACCACCACAAATTTTCTAGGTAAGTTGCAAGCTCGGGATGCCTAGGAATTAATGTTCGATGGTACCAAATGTTCTTGCTAAAGGACCTTTCCACCTGTGGTTTCCAAAATGTTAATAAAATCTTAAATACATATAGGCTTGGGTTGGATGAACTGGGTGTAGAAAGGCACCCGAGTGTGACTTGGTGGGGCAATGGGGTGTACAAGAAGGGACTACCCACCGAGGAGGCACACCAGAAACGTGGAGAAGTGCCAGTTCACCCACTCCTCTCTACCCAAACGATACTTGCAGAATTCAAGCCAATTTGGGGTATTCCTACCACACTCAGATGCAAAAATTGGGCCTATCAAGGAGGCAGATGTTTAACTAGTAACATGGCTATTCTATTTCTTTCCTTGGATTAAAAAGAAAAGCTTGGCCTACATAGAAGGACACACCTGGGGTGAAAGTCAAAGGATTATAAAATCTTGTATTGGATATTTTGGTCCATATCTGTCCCTTGGATCTTCTAAAAATTAGGCTCGGGCACATTTGTCCTGTTGTTTTTTCCTTTTTTGTAGCTGTGTGTACATGCTGTTGCTTTTCTATTCATGCTCAGTGGTGTGTTCTGTGACACCTCGATCAGTCAGAGCCTTCTTTTCAAAGCAGAGCTGATGTAGAGAAGATCTGGAGGTCTACAGTGGAGTTTTACCCTGAAATGAACTTGGGATTCAAGCAAGTGCAAACCATATTAGTAATTAAAATAGGCTCCAAGGAAGTTTGCCTGGCAGTACTTCAGAGAGTGGTAATAACATTAAATAAGTGTGCTCGTAGGTAGTTACACCGGGAAGAAATGTGTTTTTCCTTGTAAGATGGCAGGTAAATGGTAAAGCACATTGGGAGCTGAGAGCCCCTCTTGAAAAAGTGCTTTCAGAGGTGCCGTGCGCGTCCCTCCGCTGGTCCTCAGCATCTTCTGTGTGTCCTGATAGCTCTTCTTCTGGGGCTGCCTAAAACTGTCACCCAGAGACCGTAAAATAAGCTCAGGGTCAGCATCTCTCATTGTCTCACACTGTAGGCTAAATGTTTTTACAAGAAATAGGGCTAAGTGTTATGCCTTCAATTTAGAACACGTGAGGCCTCGGTTCTTTGAGTCTTTCTGTTTGTTTGTTTTTTATTTGGCTAACAGATTCTTGCTGAATTTGTGGGAGGTGCAGGCTACTGCATGGTACAAAAATGGTTTAGATACATATCTTTACATAGAGAAACTTTCCATTTAGAAAGGGTGAGAGGGCCTGCACACATATTCAAAAACTATACACATCAACAGTGTAAATGTTGTGAGATATTACATTAGCTGTCTTGCTCTCTTCTTAAAAATAAATTTTATTTAAAGAGAAAAACACCAACCAAACAAAACAGAAAAAAGGGTAGCAACAATACAGAATTCCAAAGGGAAAAAAGAAAAGAACAACAACAACAACAACAACAAAAAACCCACTAAGAAATCACTACCTGATATGTTACATACTGTCATTTTGGAAATAGTTGTTCAAGTTACAAAATTAAAGCCTACAAAGTAGGCATTCAAACAGTGAGACTGTTAGCAGTTCTGCTCAACAATCTAACAAAAACAGTGGTATGGTCATCTATCTTACACACTTAAACATAGATGCAGTTATATCCTTTAGTTGCTCTAAGACCTTTAACTTTTCTATTTTGTTCAGTAATGGAAAAGGCACTAAGATAAGACAACTTTACTTATTGATTCTAAATCTTTATTTCTTTTTTATTACTCAACCCACTGTAATGAGGGTTTTCACTTTCACCAACCTATGAAAAATGATCCTTACAAATACCACCAGTGATACCCTGACATCATTCAGAAGATTTTTAGTTTTCAAGCAAGATGGTCACACTATTGCCCTTCACTTCTTTCCCTATATTCCTTAATACTGAAATTTGCTTAGCTGTTTTCAGCAATTTGTTACGTCAAACAACAGTTATTCCACTTGTAATACTATAAAATTAACCAGATGATGGTATTTTGGGCCAGAATGTCTTTCCTCCAGATACATTTGAAGACCAACTTTCAATGTTTGTCACCCTGGACTCTCAGTTTGAAGATGCTCTTCAGATCATCTTCCTCTTATTGGCACAGTAACATTTCACATATGACTGGATTTTAATGTCAGGAAACAACTTGAAAACTGTTATATATGATCAAAATTACATGTAAAATTTTAAATGTAACATGAAATAAATGATTTGGCTATATTTACATATAAATAATTCTGGTATACAGTAAAGCATAAATGAATACATGTTTGCAAAGGTTATATATTAATCATTTGAGTCACACCTTGTTCTTGTTCAGAAAGGCATGTTGGAAATGAAAGCTAATATGAATTTTACAAACTCATATTTCTTATCTTACATCCTCTTTGGACACTTACTCATTGACAAAATGAAGAGCAGGTCCACTTGAACTATTGAATTATTTATTTCTTTACTTCTTTTGTTTCAATAAGGGAGCATAGAAAACCTTGCCTGCATTAATTGCACATAGGCTGTACACATGAATATATTACCTTAGCTAAAATCTTATGTTTTTATAGCAGTTATTCAACAAATATTGGGGGAAAGGAAATGTAAATACTTAAATAAATATAAATATGTTCTCTAATAGAAATGTAAACATCAAAGAACCTAGGCTTTAGATTTAGATTTAGAAATGGATTGTTGTTACTGGTTTACATCCCTTTGAAGCTACACAACTCTTGAGTTTCTTAAACTCCAAGTATCAGCATGATGAGAACAGTATGTGGGAGACACTTGTACATATTAAGTCAAACCTGTGTAACAATAACTATTTTTATCCATGTCTCTCCAGAATTTTGTCAGGGAATTTATTCATACTTTGCTAAGTTGTTGTATGGTACTGTTAGAGCAATAAACTTTTTCATGAATAGTGATGATATATGAATTTAGATTGGAAATTAAAATGTATTTGGTTTTATAAGAGTTGGGAATGAGGTGGGCAGTCACCACATAAATCATAGAAATGTTTCTCTTTTCAATTTCAGTTTTATGGGATAAAAATGATCACTGCATATTTGCAGATCATTTCTGAAGACTGAGCTGTTGAAGGGTATAAGTGGGCACCTACCCTAAAGGATGATATCATGTTTATAACTAAGAAAAACTTTTCTTTCAAACAAACTGTAGATTGCAGAGAAACTAAATGTTATTCATGGTTTTGTGGATTTCCTCTCTATGGTAATATTGGTTATGATTTTATGGCATACATTAAAATTAACTGATAAAATAAAATAAATTTTCTGAATGGATTCTAAAGAGCTAACTTATGGGTAACAGGCCTGTGAATCTCTTGAATTCATACGTAAAATTTTGGATATCTGTACTGATGTGCTTTTTATTCAGAGAGAATAGCTATCATTTACACTGGATTCTAGAAATTATGTTAGCCAAAACCATTTTAAAAACTTTGCTTTTGATAAAAGTAGAGAGAATCTGTCAAGATATGTCAAGGCCTTGGCAAAAGGTCTACTAGGAAGAAAAGAACATCATTTGTTCTTTGGAAGGCCCTGAATGATTAAGCGTATTTATTTTAGATGGTCAGACAAAAAGTAGACATGATCACATTAATTAGACTAATGGATGTATCAGCTGAGATTAACATTGTATAGACCACCTGGGATTATCTGTCTGGAGAATGATGGATAAATAAAGTTAAAATGCTATCCAATTTAAAAAGAAAACCACCAAATTTTAACATCATAGCACACCAAACACCATCACTTACAATTAAAGGGAACTGTCAAAAATAGGTGAAGGTTTTGAAAAAAACACACAAAACCCATAAAAAATAAGTACTTAATAAGAGCACAGTATATAAAGTTAGGCTTCCTATAGAGACTTTAATCATGACCAAATCATCATATTTCAAATACAAAAACTAGTCACAAACATCTAAAAAACCCATCTTGTGATTAAAATTATTAACTATTTGCTTACTGACCTGCCAGCCCCACCTAACATCTTAGTATGGTGAAACTTCAGCTCCCAGCTAAGAATCTGTCTGGTTTATGTATTATTTCTGGACTATTTCTAGCAATAAACTACACAGCAAACACGACCACAACCTACTACAAAATAAGCTTTTCAAATGAAGAGAACTTACAGTGTAAAACAATTAACCCTGGCCTTGTAAACCAAGACTGGATAGTACTTCTCCTTAGGACAGTCAAAAAAGAAGCCTACAGCTCCACCATGAGCACCCAAAACTGAAATTCTAATTAGACTATTCCCTCTTGTCACTCCTCTCAAACTGTTATTACAAAATTTTATGCATTATGTTAGTATTAGAAATCCAAATTTCACTTTTTTGTGCTGTGCATTTCGTACATTAATCTTTACCCTACTAAATAATGATATATATATATATATATATCCATCATCAGACATAAATCATACAGTGCATAATCAACACTAATATATTAACCTCATGCTTATAAGCATGGGCATAATACTGACCCAAGTACATAAGACATTCAACTGCATAATCATATTAATCCAATCACCATATGAATGTATTTTCAATTAATTTAAGTATTGATATTATGTAGGACATTACTTTATTAATTGTGCATTAGCACATTAAAGTTAAGTCCTTATTGATATAACTGCCATCTACCAATTTTGGTTCTTTAATTCAATGTCCTCTGTGAAACCAGCCACCATCATGTGGGGGTTTCGATCCTGAAACTATCACTGACATCTGATTGTTATTTTGGGGTCATGTAATTAAGATTGCCCATTTGTTCCCCTTAAGTAATATATCTCAGTGGATGAACAACAATTGACGCATGATGGCACATAATTTTGGTGTTGTGCATTTTGTATCTTTAATTTTGAGGGATGTTGTGATAGCATAGCCACCAAGTCATGGTCCCAATCACTGAACTTGTAGCTGGACTTTAATATCCTTGGGTTGCATTTCTAAATTCCAGTATTCATGTTTGGTGGATGTAACAGTAAAGTACCTATAAATACACATGGGTCAAACTACAGGAAGAAAATCTAACTAAAGAGATAGTATGTTCCTGAGTTAGATCAAACGATGGAAGGTTAATGATAAAGGATCATAGATCATCATACGATCAATGTGTGACAACACTGGCTGTTGGACTGGAGCCACAAGGACAGACTTTGGACAATTTGCAGTATCTTATCAGAAAACAGAATTTACACAACAGATGAATCAAACATAGCATATTTGCTTTCCAGTTTTTGTTTCTTTTACACCATGTGGGAAGTTCTAACTCATCTAATGGCATAGCAAAATACTTGTTTGACAGTAAAATAGTGTTATTTACAAACAATATTTTATAGATATCAGAAACTTGACTGTGAAATTTTTATATCTAATTTCATTACGATCATCACCATGAGAGAACTAACATTTATCCATATATTTTTACTGTTCTATAAAATTTACAACATTGGTACAGTAAATTTAATTCTCAAAACAATACTTAATGTAATACATGGAATTATTATGCTAGTCTTAATGGAAAGGAGAATGAACTAAAAATAATTAATTTACTTGCCTAAACTGCCATTCATCTAGGTCTAGATATATCTTAAGCCCATTCTCCTATCATGTTTCTTGTGGTGTACTTCCATTTTAGTCTTGAGAACATTAAGAAAGAGGATCACACTTAAGAGAACCTGGCCTCCTCTCTGGCCTGAAAGCAGTGATTTAAGGTGATACGTACTCTAAAAAGGACTACAAGTCATTGATTAGGATTTATATCAAACCTCAAAAGCATAACAAAGTAGCCTGGCGGAACAATCGAAGGAAAAAATGCACAAAGACTAGGAAGTAGAGAGAAGCAGAAATTAAGAGCAAAAAATGGCAAAAATAGAAAAAGGCAAATCAGAACAGATTAGACACTTCTAAAGGAGAACAGGAACAATTTCTCTCCGTCATTCTCCACCTACACAGGCACTTGTATGGAACTGTGCGAAAATCTGTGAATATTGGGGAAGTGCCCACATTCCATTATCACCGCATCTGAGTTGTTTATTAAGAATTGTTCTAAAGTTCAAGAAAACTACTTTGCTTTCTTATACATAGCAGTTTATTTTGTAGTGTCCTACATTTAGATCTTCCTTTAATAAAAAATCAAATTTTTATTCATTTATAACCTCTCGCAAGTCTAATTTGTAAGTATTGTCTTAAAGTGGTGTTCTTACATATTTTATCTGACATTGATCATTGCCTTTTAATCACTTTTAAATAAAAACATTTATTTAGGTCAGAATCATAGGTAATTTCATTTAAATGTGATCATGCATCTTTAATGAGTTAAATAAAACTTATTTTCTTGACAGTTAACTAACAGTAACAATGCTGATAATGTGTCAGGCATTGTGCTAAGATTTTAAGATGTACTGACTCACTTCATCTTCACAATAATTCTATGAGAAATATTGTGGCAGAGACAGCTTTTACTTACCAATTTATTTTTCTTGCATTCTTTATTATTCAAAGTTTTTCAAAGTGAAAAAGTAGAGTTAAAGATTGTATTTGCATATCTACCTTCATATGTGCTGGTGTACTGGCCAATGAAATGTACTTTCATGGAATCTATTCCCCTACTCCTCTTTTGCCTCCTTTTTCGCTCACTGTAATGTTTCAGTAGACAGCATGGACTCCGGTGACTCAAAGAGAAAAGCCAGTGTCCGGCATGTGGGAACAGAAACATAGAAGTAGCCTGGAACTTGTATGACTTCTGAGAGCCACTCTGCCAGCTTTACACTGTTTCTGTCTCTACATCTTTTATGACAGAGACTGAACAATATGTGTATAAGCCAGTGTTATTTTTAGAGGACATATTATATGTGCCTCCATTGAATTCTTAACTGGGACACATTTATTATTATCTCAAGTTTATAGCTGAATAACCATAACTTTCATAACAGCAAGTAATTAGTAGTATTTGAATTCAAATTAGAGCTTTTCTGACTCTAGAAATAAAAAAATGTGCTACTAATAAATACTGATGGAGTAATTTTGTCATGAATATCCAAATCATGGATTCAATATAAACATTTTCAAAGCACCAATAGCAATGAATATAAATTTAGAAATTGAGAGTTAGTGAAGGCAAGGTCATGAATACATTTCCTGAGAAAGCTGCGTTTATTTCTGTAGCTACGTTCTGCTGATGCCTCTGACCATTCCTTAGCTACTGCCACATGTTCTCCTGCAATTATATGGGAAGCTGAATTAGAGTGTGTGTAACTCAACCTCATAGATGAGAAAAATCATAGAGTACTGCCCTTGATACCCTGTATGTGTGTGTGTCCAAAAATATCTGTATTTTAAACAGGCAAATCAGTTCACCAGTAAAATCCACTTTTTCTCCTTGTTTGTTCTTCCTGACTCAAATGATGAATATTTACTTCAAATAGTATTTGCTTCACTGATCATCATCTCCCTTCCCAAACTGAAGCAACCAAGAGAAGCTAAGTCCTCCAGATTCCAGGAGAAGACAAGATTCTCCATTTTAAGAGACCATAGTTTGCCAATGGTTGTGTGATCTTGGGCGTTGAAGGAAAGTATATTTATAGTAGGTAGAAAAAGTCCTAATTAGCCAAAATAATCTGACAGAGTGAAGAACAAAGTTGAAAAGCCCAAGGGATTTATACAGTATATACTTGTACTAATTGAATGGCTATAGTATCACTTCCCTGGTTACCTGTCATTTATTCTTTGTAATTTCATCACTTCCGAGAGATCTTCAGTGTTCTCTGAAAATCACTTGGGCACTAATCTACATCTAATATTTCTACCATGCACAATTTTACTATATTTTAGCTTTAAAATAATTGGTTTTATATCTGTGATTCACACTACAGTCAAGTGACAAGAGGATAGCAACAATTTCTTATGTGCTTTCTGCTGTCGAGAAACTGCACAGAACCTAGAAGTCACTCGGTATGTGTATGTGTTAGACTCCGGTCTGAGGGAGAGGGTTCATCACCTTAATCATTAGGACAACTTTCTGACCTGGGTGCAGAAGAATGCACTGGTATTCTGAATTCCATTTGAGTGTTCAGTTATTAGTATGATAATAATCTCACCTTTTCTTTCTTGTTTTGACTTGAAAGTCTTTCTATTCCTTGAAAACAAAAGAAACATAAATTAAAGGACATGTGTATAAAGTAGATAGGTTAGGTGAACAATAAAAAGGCAGTGATTTAAGAAACTGGAAATTACATTTTGTGAAATAATAATAGGTGTTCAATTTATTCATTACCTTTCTTAACATGAGTGACTAGCATTTCTAATAAGTGATCTATGACTGAAGTATATGACTGGCCCTTTTTATTTTTATTTTTTTACATTTTGAGACAGAATCTCACTAAATTATTCAAGTTGGCCTTGAAATTGTAATCCTTGTGTCTCAACCTCAAGGGTAGCTGAGGTTACAATTATATGTCATTGCATTTACCGTAAGAAATTTTTGGTGTGATACACTTATTAAATATTATAAAATTCATAAGGAAGGATGACACAGATTTTCTTCATTGCCTTTTTTCCCCAAAGGAGAAAAATTTTGAGCATTACCTTTTTCAGAAATAAACGAACAAAACTTATGGGAAAGGATGTTTTTTTGAAAAGCTCAATTGGGGTGACTGGCATGTCCATTAGAACCTCCTGATTGTGGCTTAAAATCCTTCTTTCAATATGTCAATTCAAATGAAAATTTTCATTATCTTTTGTGAATTCATTTAGATGTAAATTATAAACAATCAAAAATCCGAAGCATATCATGCTGGCAGACAAGGAGTAAACAGGTTTGCGTCTAGCACTTTGGAAGACGTGGCTGCCTAAGACAATTCAAAGCCAAGACAGGCTGCTCCACTGCCTTCTATGAAATCATGCTTCATAGGTGACAGACGGCACAAAACCAATAGCTGATCAGAAAATAGCACTTGGCATTTTATCCTGGGGGTGGGAGGAAATGAGTGTTTAAATTTGAGGGGAAAAAACAGTGTACAAATAGGACCGGCCTACAAACACTGAGAAGGGTGCTAAAGGAAAGAGCCACTTTGTGTTCATAAATCAGAAAACCAATGAACAGAAGTCTGGCTTGTAGCTTATCAGGGTTCAAGTCAAAATAATACTTTCATTTTCACTTATTTGCCTGGGACTTACTGTTTGATTTCATAGTACTGGTACTGTTAGTCGCATGTTCCCTCCTTTCTTGGGTAAATCTACATGCGTTTCTTTATGTGACATTATGTATAGCATAAAAATCAAGGGTTGGAGAAACAATTGGTGCTGAAGCCCTATCCAGGTACCAACTGTCATTTTAACTTGCTTTTTCATCACAAGTTTTATGTTGTCAGGAGAAAAATTCCATGGTCTCTCCTCTTTGCTCACTTCTCATAGCTCCAACTTCTTGGGATAAGAAGACATGGACCAGGGCCCACGCGTCCCTTGCACTGGAGTCACTTCTGCCTTTTTTTGCCTCTTGTGTGGATGTGAGTGGTTCCACATGTACCAAAGGTCCCACGTGGCCAAACTACATTGCGCTGTACTATGTAGACTAGAGATGTTGAATGCAGAGGAAGACATTCACAAATACTGGGTAGAGATGGCTTGGGCTCACTCACACTAGTGTATGCCACGTCTAAGTCTGAGTTGCTTAAAAAGCCTACTTAGCTAATACTAAGGGTAACACTCTGAAAGTGCATTGGAGGGGGACTAGGATGGAAGCTGCCCCTGCCCCCACCCATGTGAGCCTATGGAGGTCCTACTGACATCCTGGGAGAGAATTAGTATGGAAGCCATCTCACACACACACACACACACACACACACACACACACTGTGAGACAGTTGGCGTGTGGGCCAGAAGAGAAGAGCAACACCCTCAACCAGACAACTGGCTGATTCACAGGAACACAGACTGAGATGATAGATATGATAGCAACTGAAGTAAAGAAAAAACTGAAAGCTTGTATTGTTTGATTGACTTTGCAAGCCTAAAACTGGTAGTCTAGGCAGCTACTTAGAGGATAACAATATGCAATATAGTAACTATGGTACATCCCTACCATCTTATTTTTGAAATCCAATATTGGGTTTTCACTGTTTTGTTTCATTTTATTGTTCTGCTTTATTCCCTTTAAAATAAAAATTTATTAAAAAGAAGCAGTTCATACAAAAACCTTGAGTCTATGAAGGTGCATGTAATTGTACAGAGGTAATGAAGATGCAACACAAGTCACAAATCTCATTTCAACTCTAAAAGATGTCAAGCTTTAGCTGTGACAAAGACAAGCAAAAACAAAAGGATGCATAAAGCGTGCCCATGACATGTGTGTTTGTGTGTGTGTGTGTGTATGTGTGCATGTGTGTGTGTTTGTGTGTGTGTGTGTGTCTGTACTGCTATTTGCTTCCCTCAGAAAAACACCCATAATTAAACTTTTTAAGCTGTTAAATTTATAGGCAAGAAGAAGGAGAGAAGGGTGGGGAAAGCAGTGTAAGTTACTGGAGCTGCTGGGCATAATGGGACTGGATCCAACCCCTGTGAAGATTTCACCTCTTGCTGGGATCAGTGGGAAATCCGGGCCTCGCAGGAATGCTGGGCAGAAGCAGTGCTTACTGTTTTGAGTTGAACATGCCCAGCCAGTTGGTGTTGCATAGCTACCTTAATTACTAGACCTGACCCTGCCTCTATTTAGGATGGGCAACAATAGCAAACCCTTAACAGTTCCTGGCACTATATCTAATGTGAAGTTATGTTCTAAAGGTAGAATTTAATGTAAAATTCTTATCTATTTGTATTTGATCAAAAATTATCCCTGATTTTTATATCTGTCAATTTAGACTATGTTGCCCTGTAGCAATAACTAGTCCCCAAATTTTAGCAGTTTAATCACATACATTTATTTTGTTTTCACATTAGATTTGCTTGGACTTCTCTGACAGAAACCTGGGTCTCTTCCCTGATATCTGTTTCTTTTTTATTATCCAGTTTCACAATTGTTCTCTCTGTATAAAAACTTTTTTTGCCTGTATTCCTACTACTTTAGTGCACAGCATCATCATGATGCTTTCTTTTTCTTATTCTTTTTCTTTTCTTTTCTTTTCTTTTTTTTTTTTTTTTTTTGAGACACGACCTCAAAAGTTGACCTCAACTCTGCGTAGCGCATACTGGCCTTGAATGTGCAATCTTCCTGACTCAGCGTCTTGAGTGCTGGGCTTATAAGCATGAGCCACCATGCCCACCTGGCAAGCGCCATCATCTTCCCAAGCAAGGAGGTCTCCTTATGGCCCTGTGTGGTGATGCATACCTGTAATCCAGTTACCCGAGCAGCTGAGGTGAACAAATCACAAATTTGAGGAATGTACAGGTAATTTAGTAAGACCCTGTTTCAAAATATAATAAAAAAGGGTTGTGGAATGTAGCTCAGTGGTATAGCACTGCCAAACGTGAGCTAAGCCCTGGGCTCAACCACTAATACCTCAAGGAAAAAAAGGCAGTAGGAAAGACGTACTTAAAGAAGTAGGTCTGTAATAGTACATACGTGCCTCTCTAAAACCCTCAGTCCCTGCTGGGGAACAGTAGAAATCCTGAAGGTTGCTGACAAAGCTCAGCTGCTCTGACCTCTCTGGCTTCATGCTACATTTTTGTTGTGCTTGCTTTTTCCTCTTTAACCCCCGTGCCTTTTATTCCATTTCTTGACCCCTTCCTACTCCATCTTTTCCCCAGTACCCTCACTCCCAGTTCTTTTTATGGCTTCATCACAAGCTTCCTTTCCCTTTCCTCCTGCCCTATCTATTAGAAGGTCCGTCTCAAGCTAAAAGGCTTCAGCTGAAAAGTCAATTTCTCAGAAAAATCATCCCTCCTGCCAGGTCAAGTGCCCTTCTTCGGTTCTACGGGTGGCTTCTTAAGACTCTCGCTAGCACTCAAACAAGACAAATGCATTTGAGTTGTTTTTGAAATTTATTGGATATATACGTGAGGCTTTTTTTTTTCTTTTTGCCACAAACTGAAATAGCTACATGGGGGCAGGGAAGGCAATGCAATCTACCTTGAAAGTCTTTTCCACTTTGGATAGAAAGCTCTTCTTAAGGACTCCCTTTGGAGTTAGCACTGCATACAGCTAGGCTCATCAAGACAAATATTTGGTGGAGTCACAGTGGTAGACCTGGGTCATTATATTTATTTCAACATAAATCTAGTAGAGTAGTTTGGGACAAGGAAGCCAGGTTAGTAAACACAAATAATGTCTACATAGGCATTTTCTCCTGCAGGTGCTTCTCTGCTTAATAATAGTAACAGTAAAACATTTAATTCAGAATTCCAGTATTCCTGGGCTCATCACTGGGTTGTGAGAGGTATCATCGCAGTACACTGTAAGTTATCTAAAAACCAGTGGGTAAAGAATCTTGGCTGAGCATTTGTATGTATGGAACAGCATAAAAATTCATTTTCATAGGTTTCTGAAAGGTATGAACTAACCTTAACTAAAAATTCATTAATGTAATTTATCAGCATTTTGTGTGCCTACATTTTGGTCCCTATTTTGGTAACAGAACTGCTCTCAAAATTAAGAGTTAATAAAACCACTATAAAAAAATAGAAATTTATTTCTCATCATTCTGGAGAACAGAAATAATTTTTAAAAATAATAAAGTATTTTAATAACCCACACTAGAAATACAATGTGAAGATGCATGAATTGATGTTGTACTCTTTCTCTTTTTCTTAAATCCTCTCTTTTTCATTTGGCTTTTTAACCAATAAAGATATTAAGGAATATTTTGCTTCCATTGTATCTTTCCCATGTCTCAAATGAAAAATTTTCCTTAACCAATATAAAAGTGGCGGTAATCATGGACAGACTTTTTACTTTATGAGACTTCAGTATGTGCATGATAGTAGAAAAAAGATCTAGTTAAACATAGAATTCCATCTTTAAGCATGAGCCTTCTAGTTCTCATGTACTATAGGCAGGTTGACAAGCTAGCCATTAAAGGACACATCTAGCTAACATTTGGTGAAGACATTTCATTCCTAACCTACCTTGACATCTTACCTATGAAAAGCAGTTTTACTTTTTTCTTTTTATTATGTAATTTTTTCTGGCTTCCTTCACTAACACAGTGGTAAAAATAATGGCAGATGGACATCCTTGCTCCTTGGTGTCTTTTCACAGAAAATAAAAACTATTTCTTTCCAGTATTTTATTAGTTATGTGTCAGACACTGTAGCAAAATACCTGAGAGTAACAAGCGTTTGTTTTGGTTCACGGCATCAGAGGTTTTAGTTCATGGTAAGCCAACTCCATTGCTGTAGGCCCGTGGGGTGCAAAACGTCATGGCAGTCACAGCATGGTAGAATGGAACTGTTCACCTCACAGCCACCAGGCAGCAGAGAAGGTAAGAGAGACAGGGAGGAAGGGTCTTGGGATAAAGGGTGTAGTTCTTAGTGTCACAACCCCGTGAGTCACTCATTTTGTTTAGGTTCCAGCTCCTAGGTTTCTATTACCTTCCAAAAATGCCATCAAATTAAAAATCCATCAATGCATTAATTCATAGAGAGTTTAAAGCCAGCCTTAACTACATAGCCAAACCCTGTACAAACAAACACAAACAAAAAAACAAAACAAAACAAAAACCTTAATTAGTTATATTTTGTAAAATTCTTTTTCCACACCAATTGGCATAATCTTGTATGTTCTTCTGCTCTATAAATACAGTGTAGATTATACTGATGAATTTCCCAAATTTAAAGTAATCTTACATTTCTGAGAAAAACCTAACCTGTTCATAGCATAATTTTTACTAATCCTGAAGTGTTTGCTGTGGGCTAAAATTTTGGAGATTATCAAAATAGACTCCTTTTATATACCTTCTCTGTTGAAGTTTACTCAACAGAAAATGACACATTTTCCCTTTTGAAAATATTTTAAAAGAAGCTGTAATCAAAAGCCAAGACAAATTAAAGATGGCAGCAAAATCTAGCATATTCTAAGGTAATATTGATTAGAACAATATCTGATGACACACATGGAATCTACTCCTTATGTTCTTTCAGAAACAGAAAATCGTGTGCAAATCTGGGACTACAAATTGTTATAAGCATATATTTTCAACATATTTCACAACCAGTTGGGTTAATTTGATTAGGTCATTGTAGTAGATAATCATAATTTTAGATTTGAGAATATTTATAAATTCATGAGCAGCAATAAAACTTGGGAAGAAAAGAGAATTTTGACATGAAAAATTTGGTATACTGGTGCTTTGCATTTTACCATTCTCTACTTCTCAAAGTTTTAATGTAGAAAAAAGACAATAAATTTTATTACCTATATCTATGCCTAAATGATTAAGAATAACCAAAAAATCAACAAGAAAAAAATCTCTTACTACATAAGAAAACTGAGCAGTGCAGTGTTCTAAAAACAAGCCTTCCTTCATCCCAGTATCAGTTAATTTGTATGTTGCCTTACATTTGCTGAATTTCATCATATTTCTCTTGGCTATTAAAAAAGAGCCTCTTTCAAAGAAAAAAATGATTTGTTCACGGCCTGTGGTTTCCCACAGATGTCTCATGTTCCTGGCTTCTCCAACTCCCTGCGATTTCCACTATACTTTTGGCTTTACTCACACATCTTCATATATAAAACCATCCCCATGACGGTGATGCCAAAGCTGGACAACAACTTGAGCAGTAACCAGCCCCATTGTCTTATGATTGCACAGTACTCCAAGTGCTTGGATGGCTGTGTACAGTGAACTAAACCCCAGACAACCATTTTCTTAAGGCTCTTCTCAAAGCAATGTCTTTCCCTTTTTTTTTACTATTGATCTTGTGAATGGTGGGTTCTAGCTGATTCCTAACATGTCCTCAAGGCACCTTTTCTATTGACCTTTGAGTACTTGAACTATTTCCTGATATTAATCTTTTCAATAACTATGCTCTGCTATTTCCCAGCTTTGCAGGTGCTTCTTTTCTGGCCAAACCTGACATCATTTTACTCCTGATTTTCAATATAGGCCTGACTAAAGGCCACAAACAGTACACATGCCACAGGCTTACTGCTGGACTCCCTTCAGATTTCATCCATCAGATTAATTAGTCTGCTACCCTTAATCTCAATGTCCTGTAAAGTCTCAGGATTTCAGATAAATGTAAAAAATTTTCTGCTAAAAAATAATACACCTGGACTGTAGCCCAGCTGCCAGTGGAATCTTTGTTCCCAACTGAAACCTCCTGAGCATGACTTTTACCTTTTGCATTTCTGTCAGCATTCTGGTTTTCTGAAGCCTGATCAAAATCTCCCATCAAGTTTGGCATATACCAGTTTAGAGCTTCTATATGGCAGCTCTAATCCTTTCCCTACTGTGAAAAAATTCTGAGGGCTTCTAAACCACATGGCAAGACAAGCACAGCAACGACACCAGTTCTCTGGTACCAAAATCCGTCCTAGTCAGTTTCTTATTGTGAGAACAAAATGCCTTATACTTACAATTTAAAGAAGCAGAGGTTTATTGCGGCTTATGTTTTCAGTTCATAATTAGCAGTTTCAAGGCATAAACAGCATACTAAAAAGGCCTCCGCAGAGGAACCACCATCATGGTATGGTGACCAGGAAGCAGAGAGCTCAGGCTCAGAGAGCAGCTAGAAAGGGAGATACTGTGTTCCCTTCCAGACCATGTCTCCAGTGACTCACTCCTGATCAGGTTCCTTCTCCTAGCAGCAAGTCAGCCATACTCCCACTATGACCGAGCACCTTCGAAAAGCCCTGCCTCTGTGTGCATATGAGTTTTAAGGCTTATTCTTTATGAACCACAAAAGACCACATTTTTCCTAATCATTCTTTCTGTGCTAAAATATAATGATTCCTATTAAGATAGCCATGCAAATTCTCTTAAGATTAATATTCTCATAGTACTTTAACATCATTTCTCAAATTTTGAATTTTATTTACTGTACCATATAATTCTTTTATGTTTGCTAGCATCTGACTTAATATAATTTCCAATGTTTAATTCTAGTACTCTGGAAATTTAAATATTCAAAATATCTAATACAGAAGTTGTCAGAGATTCTATTGGAGTCAAATAATTCTTTGACTACTATTGCTTTTGAAAAAATGTCTTACTGTCTATTTGATGTCCCTAATTCTAATCATAACCCTTGGCACGAATCAAACTCTTTCCCTAACACTAATTACAGGATCCAAGATGTAACCTCACAACATCTTGAATTTATCTTTGGTTTTAACAAAAATATTGCCTCTATAGTCTTCAGTAATCTTAACCTTTTAGAACCTTGGTCTATGTTGAGGGGCAAAATACCTGATATTTACAATTTAGGGAAGGAGACATTTAATTTGGTTTATAGGGTCTGAAGTTTCAGTTCATGACACATCATAGCAAAGGGGCATGATGGAACAAAGCTCATTTCATGGTGATCAGGAAACAGAATACAGTGTAAGAGGGCCACACAGAAAGGTGCCAGGCACCAGATATAGTCCCCAAGCCACACCTCTGATACCCATTCAGACACACCCAGTAAGTGTTAATTGTTAGTGTCAAAGGCATCACTTAAGCCGACCAGGTTGATAACCAAGATTACCCATCACAGTACCCACTTGTTATTCTATGCCATTCTTCCTTTACTTCTTAGTAAGTCTGCATGTCCTTCTAACCCTGTAATCTCCTTTTACAAGAGCACATTAAATCTACAAATTGATTTTTATTGCTCCTTCCCCTGAAGTTTAAGTTTTGTGTTACTTAGAATCTGCACAATAATGTATATTTGCATTGGGGATTATAAATATTGTCTGGGCCCTGGCCCAAGTGTTTTCTTATATGAATCACTGTTACCACCCGCTTTGTTTTTCTTCCTTGAATGTTACAGCCACTATTTTCCATAGTAAATTGATTTACATATTTATCTTAATGGTTTTTTTCCCTTCTTCATCACATTTAGTTTCAATTCCTCTAGATTAGTTTAGCTAGCCTCCAGGCAAATACATCCTCCGAGGAGAAGATAGTGCTTAGTAGAGCTTAGAAAATAAGATGAAAATAGGAAAGGCATTCTAGCAAAATAGTGCAGAGGTACAAACATAAATAAATAACAAGGGAATATTATGCAGATAATTATGGAATTTCTTAAAGAAAACAAGAGTTTAGGTAGAAATGATAGCTACAGGCCTCAGAAATAGTCTTGAATTTCAAGCTAAAAAGTATGTCATGTAGATTTTTTCTGAAATTGAGCACTATTGTTCAAAATGATACTCTAAGTAGATTGTTATAGATGTGATATATGGAATAGAGTGAGAGAGAGAAAACAGATACACAGGTTTTCATAAAGATACGAACTGAAATTCTAGAGAAAGCAAGTGAGGAATTTAAGGAATAATAAAAAGTATGAAACTTTAGTAAAACAGACAAGAGAAAAACATTATGCTAAGCTAGTTTACCTTCTTACTTTTGGGAAATAGCATCATTGATACCATAAATGTATAAATAAAAGTTGACTTTGTTTTGCAGGTGGTAAGCAGTACTTTGGAGGACTCTTGACAACTCTTTCATTAGGGGAAAACACTTTATACTTAACAATGACCAAGAAACAGAATCAGGGTTTTCTGAGTAAGAAGAACAATGTGTAATAGTCTATGCAGGATGCTATAGTATGAAGTTTCCAGGTACAAGTAATAAAAACCTATTGTGAATTATTTTAAGCAATAAGGAAGATTTATTGAAAGAATACAAGTGTAATTCAGAGTTTGACAATTCTAGGGGCTTACAAATAGTAACAGGGCCTTGGTTAAACCTGAACACTTTCTCTCTGTCCCCCCATCTATCTTTGCTTATCTTTCATTGTCTCTGTCTTATTCTGTGCTAGATAAACTTTCTGCCTCTGCTGAAAATAATTATTGCTTTGTAATCACATCACTAGAGGATTTTCGAAAGAGAAAATATTAGCCCCAGTTATATAAGATCTGGAAAGGGCTTTGGTTCAGCTGGCTTGGGTCGTGAATCAATCCCTGAATTCACTGTAGTTAGGAGAGAAGGGCGTGGTTTAGGGTGCACTTGTGTGAACAGGAAGCTGTAGTACAGAGGCTGAAAAGGAGGTACAGAGAATCATGGTGACTACAGAGAAAACAAACCACAATTCTCACCAACATAGTTCAGTTCATGCCTTCCAATTTTATGCTTTAGAAATGGTTAAAACATATATTAACCAATAACCGAAGAGCAGGATGGTATCGGTGCATACTACATAAGTTAACGGGTTCACATGACCAAAACTGATGAATTGACACTGAAGCAAATTTTAAATTGAATGGATTCATAGTGCATTTTATTGCAACTCTATGTGAACAAACTAAGTAAGGATATCATCAGACATTGCTTTTCTTCTAAATAATTAGAATCCTATGTGGTCATATGTCAAAGAAGTTTCAGGATGGCAAATTAAATTCTGATTCTTTGGGAAGTAAGAGGCTTAGCATATCTCATTGGAGAATGATGTAAAAAAAATGAAATCAGTAAATATAGTTTTAGAGAACTAGAAATAAAAATGTAGAGGCTCTGTGATGACAGAGTGTAACATGTTTGAATTAGTCGACATGCTGCTGAGACAGTAATAACATATCTGGTCTTTAGAGCAGTTTTTGTACACTGAACAGTGTCTTAGGATAGCATGAGGTTTGATTATGTGGTGTTTAGGGCTGATTTTTATTTTTATTTATTTTGTAATGAATCTTTAGTATGGGTCCTGAACAGTTGAAACAGTCTGTTCTTTTAAGCACAAAGAACCTACATTTTATGTATAACCTTATAGGCAAATCTTTTGCTAAAAGACAATAGTTTCCTAATAAAAATCTTTAGATTTTACAGAAATGAATCTTTAATTAATTTGCATATATTTCCACATATTGGTGAGTTCTTAACAGCAAACACAAGTGGAATTATATTGAATTTTTTTCCATATGATTTTCTAGTTTAACAAGATAATGTACAGCAGTGGTGGTGAACCTATTACACATGTGGGCTGTTTGTATCATTGAAAGCTCTGAAAATTTCATCATCATGATATATTGTGTAGTACAGTATTATGGCATGTGGACTTTCAAGTCAAACAGACCTGGCTTTTACTCTTGAAAAGGTTTGTATCATGAAGTAATTTAAGCTTGAATTTTAATGTTGCAAAAAGTGCAGATAGTTATAGTCCCACTCCTGGGGACTGTCTTGAAAATTAAACATTGTGTTTTTACTAGTATACTGGCCTATTATGCTCAATTAATTTTGCTAGTGTATTAGCTGTTGTTACTTTCAATTAACATTATCTCTGAGAAAAATAATATTAACTTTTGTAAATACCAGTGTTCTACTGTATATTTGAACAGGATATTCATGTAATTGCTTGGTTATGGTGAAACATTTGTATCATGGGCTGGCCATTCTAAAATAAACATGGGAAAATGGGTATTTTTTAATTTCCTCAACTGTGGAAAACATATGGTAATAACCTAAGGATTATGCATTCTATTAAGTGATAAATGAGTTAAATAAAATATACTTTTTTCAATTACATTAAGGCATAGGAAACCTAAGAAATAAAACTATCGATTCCCTATGTGTTCAGAACAAGAGAGATGTGAGGAAAAAGAGTGAAACAAATGGTGTAGGTACAAGATAATTTTCATTAAGAATGCTGATGCTGGGAGTGTGGCTCATTAATACGTAAACGTGTGTGTAACATGAAAGCAGAGAATTAGATACATCCAGCTATAGGCAACTCTGGCTTGGAACTAGACCATCTTTATGAAGAAGATAGATGAAAGTAGATGAACAACGCAAAATGTATCTTTATTTATCTCTTAACATCAAAAAGAAAAAGAAGAGGAAGCGACTGGAATCTTTAGCTTTTATTATGTAATTTTCAGTTTAAATCATTATTTACCAACTGGGATAAACAGTACATAGGCTAGGAGGTTGTTATCACATTAGAATCTCCTTCGTATGAAAGGGCATATTGCAAAAATGAAAAGTATCCTTCACAAATTTCTTGCCCAAGTAAAACACAGTTATTTACTGTTTTAGTCTTTTTTTTTTTTTTTTTTTTTAAATCAGTACCGGGATCGAACTCACAACTGCACGCTTGCAAGGCAGGCGCTTATGCTGCTGAGCTAAATCCCCAGCCCCTACTTTTTTTAAAAATCCATCTATCTCGTATTGTAGAAATCAGTAGTTGCCTGAAAGACTAAAGTTTAACAAAGTACCAACGACTTTTTTTTTCAAGGTTTCAAGACATATATAATTTGCTGTGTAGGTTAAGCATAGAGACATATTGTAGATCACGGTTTGGTGAAAGAAGAGGAAGATAAAAAGTAGTGTTACTGGCAGAAAGAAGAACTATTTTTGCCAAATCGATTCTGGAAAGAAAACAAACAACAGAATATGAAACAGAACCCGAGAGATACTGGGCTCGGAACCAATAAGCCTCCGTCGTGAAGGAGGACGCGACTGTACAGCTGAGCTGGGTCACGGTGTAATCCTGTGTTGGCCGGAGCGCTTCCTGGGGTACCAAGGCACAAAGCTAAACCAAAGCACATGGAGTACAGCACAGCTGGATGAGTTGGAGAAATATACTGATTTTATTCTTAGGAAAATTCCATCAAATGTGTTCAAATATTGTCTTATTTAGAGTCTTTTCTCATCTAGAGTCCTCAAACTATCCTTTTCCTCTAAGGGAAGGACTCCAATTCTGAATGAGAATGGTAACAATTATGTATACAATGGAGACAATGTGTTAGAACAATCTGGTATTTATGCAATGGCCAGCAGATAACAAGTAGAAATCATTTCTTTTTTGTGACATTTTTAGGCTGAAAAAAACTTAGTACTTCTTCCATCTAACAAATGTGCTTTTTATAAACTGTGAAAAATGAGATTTGATGATGAGATCACAACTGAAGGAGGTCTGGCTTCAGTGTAATAACCTCAGTGATGTAGAATTGCCTCTTCAAACGTTGTTGGGCATTGTTGATAGTGAAATAGAATACTGGTGTTAACACTAATATTATACTATGCCACAATAGCTTACATTTTAATTTCCCTTCAGTGAACTCAAATCTATGTCAAATTCACAGAAAGGAAAATGAAAAATATATAAATTACAAAATGCATAAATTAAAATACAGTATATATTAAAATTCTCCAGTAAAAAATGGCTGTGTGTATTGAAATCTTAATTTTTACTTTTAAATTTTCTTCAGTAACTATTAAGCTATTAAGTAACAGCTAAACAGAATGATTAGCAGATTAGTAGCTAAGCAGAATACCCAGCAGAATGATATACCGTGTAAGTACAAGCAGCTTCCCAAGAAATATCTGATATATATATATATATGAAAACCTCACTATTCTAAAAAAGAATCACTGTTAGAAAAAGTTTAAATTTTCAAACAAATTAGAGAGAGAGAGGAAAAAATGGGAAGTTAGTATATAAAAAAAAAGACTATGATTTTCACTTGTATTTTTGTTTTGCTGATGAATTCAGGATTCTTGTTCTTTAATATGACTCATAGATTTTATTTTAGAAATATACTCTATTTAGACATAGGATGCCAGGAATGGCTTTTTTGCTTTTGTTTGTTTGTTTGGACTAGCTGTTGCTGACAGTTGCATTGATAGTGAGAATTATTCTGCTTTCTTCAATTTTAATTTTGATGGTAAAATGTTTTTTTTTTCCCTCAGAACAAATCAAACAGACTTTCTTTATTGCATTTAAGTATAGTGCAGCAGGTTCAAAAAGCTTTATGTAGTATTACCAATATATCAATTCTAGTATGTGTGAAAGAATATTGGACAAGAATTTTCTTTTTTCTTTTTTCTTTTTTTCTTTTTTCTTTTTTCTTTGTCTTGGTACCAGGGATCAAACTCATGACCTCATACTTATGTCAAGTGCTTGAACCTCTGAGCTAAAGCCATGGTCCCTAGACACTAATTTTCTAGGTAAGAATTATTTAATCGTGAAACACTTAGGATTATTTTGCTCTCTTGGGAATATAAACTCACTGGTGTGCAAAGTATCAGTTTCTTGGTATCCAAAGTTGTACTGAAATATGTGAGACCACTTGGCTGATAAGTAGTACATGAGACTTCCTTTTTATGTAAGTCTAAATCTTCTGTGTGACGCAAATTCTCATTAATGTTGGTTCAGAAAATGTTTAGCACTCAGATATCCAATCTTTAAATCTCAGAGGGTCAGAATATACCAGTCCTTTTAGACTACATCTTAGGGAGAATATAAGTAAAAAGGAACGTTTAAGCTTGTTCAGAAAGATAAACAGGATTTAGTCAGAAAGCATAGATGAAAAAGTATTAAGCATAAGAAAAAACATTAAGTGGTGAAAAATCAAAGAATAATAGTAGTTGGATTAAAAAAAAAGAGGAATGCAAGACATTCAAAGGGAAAATAAATAAGCTGTCTTATGCAACAAAAATGGAGACGAGGAAAATTATTTGAACAAGAAGACCTGGATTTGAGAACTCACATATTGTGGCTTGGGCTAGTCCTTCATTTAACTACTTAAAAGCTGCTCTCAAAATTGCATAATTTTTAAATGGAGTTAATTCAAACTCCTTAGTGTTTTCGAGTTTCAAGAGTGGTTATACAAATAAAATTACCTTAAATATGTGTTGTTTTGTGTGGGCTATAACCTTGGTTTCAGGTCAGCTGAGAATCAAATCCAGAATCACTTCCAACATTGTATTTGCTTTTTTTAAATATAAGTTTTGTTTTTTTTTATACCAGGGATTGAACTCATGACCGTGTGTGTGCCAGGCAGGTGCTTGTGCCACTGAGCTAAACCTCTGGCCCCAATATCGCATTTGACACAAAAGTGGAAAGTTTCAAAAATCTTGGGATGCATTAGTTTTGAAATGTAAAAGAAAAAAATACAATAACTTTAAACAAGTAAGTTCACATCTTATTTTGCCAGACTCAAAGTATATTGAGCCCTTTGCCTTCTGTCAATTTTTAAATTATGGCATACAAAAAAAATACAGGGAAATGATATACTATTAACTTCTTTTAGTTCCTTGAACTCTTCAATTAGGTTTCAATTTTAAGTCCTAACCCTCTGCATGGAGTCCCCTTAACTTGTGCCTGATAGCTCCTATTCATTATGTCATAATTCAAATAACACTTTTGTTAAAAGTCGTTCTTTGAATACTATAAACCCCTTCTTTTTAAGACACTGAATCCTATCATCAGGCTTCATTTTATTCAGGGAACTTACGAGATTATTATCTTTGTCAGTTTATGTATTTTCTGTCTCCCTCCTTTAGATGGAAGTTCTTTTGTGTTAACCACTGATATTGCCTCAGTGTATTATTCGACTTTTAGCATATGAAAGAATGCCCAAGAATCAATAAGTCATCAATGAGCATTTGGTGTATGCATGCATGAATGAATCAATGAGCCATTCTGTCTATGTGAAGAGCTGATTAGTACTTGTCTCAAACCTCGACAAATTTGAGGTAACAACTAGCTGATCTTTGACATTCTCATGGAAAATATGGATTACTAAAGTAAACATCTCTATATGGTTCATCTTCATTTTAGATAAGGATAGTAAAATAAGAAAACAAGCAAAAAGAATGTGTTCCTGTTATTTCCACTTTTTTTCTGATTTTACATTTTTGTGAGAACCTTGCTTCATGTTGGCATAGGTGATTCCTATATAGAATTGGAGAGTGGGTGGATGGGTTGGTATATCAAGAACTTCGTGACTAGAAAGAGAAAAAGCCAAATAGTGGGTTGCTTTTTCAACATGACATCACGTAACTGGTGAGCAGAAATATTTGCCCCAGTGCCCACATCCCCTTGGTTTGCTAGGGCACTGCTACTAATCTGTGCCTCAGAGGAGATCTTCTTCCTCACAAAACAAAAGCAAGCAAGCAAACAAACAAAATAACTATAAGAGAATGGATAAAAATAAGAGGGGAAAACCATCCTAGTGAAAAGCAAGCAAAACACCTTGTGCTGAGATTTGTGAAGCTTTAATCTAGTACTCTCTCTCTAGAATAATTGCCAAAAATTAAAAAAGTAATCTCTTTGTAAAGATTTAAGCCTGCCTTATGGGGCTTAGAGAATCTCTGTCTCTAGAGTATTACTGCAGTGTCCATGTGAAAAAAACACATAGGTTAGGAAAAAAAATGTATAATGTGGTGTTTTTCACTATTTTTTAATCATTTTGAACTTTACAGCAAACATTTACTTAAAAAGAAAAACTCCAAACACCCATAATGGCCCTAATTGGGTCAATTCACAGTCACTACCAGTCTCATGTTGCTGGTAACACTGTTATGAAAAATGGAAGATAATAATCAGTATTGTGCTGCTACAATAAAAAGCTAAAATTTCATCAGGAAAGACATCTTTCCACATTCAAAATCTGAAAGTAAGGGAATTTTTGGCCACTATTTTTCCAGACTTTTGAAGGTCTTTGGCTAGCTAATAATATTTGTGCCATATACTTCCAAAATGCTGATTATTATCTTCCATGATGATTATTATTTTGATATGTTGCAATGTGAATCCATATTTCTCAGAAAAAATTTATCATATATCCATGTTATATAGCTTGGTAGGAAGAATGAAAGTGGGAAGGAAGAGAAAAAAATTAATTTAAGATATTTGAGGAGTTTTGCATTTGGCTTTTTGTTCAACCACTAAAATATTTATTCTTTAAATATAAACAATAATCATATGTGAACTAAAACATTTCAAAAGTCATAAAAGGTAAAACAAAAGAAAAGAGGTGCAGTATGTTCTGTGCAATGTGATTTAATAATATACTTAGGTGTTTATTATTGAAGCAGTAAGTTTACCGTTTGCTAATTATCTGGAATAAAAAGAATGAGAAAGTATGGTTTCAGAAGAGAAGGAATTTGTTTCTTTCATACAAGAATTTAACATCAAAATGTTTGTTAAGTCTGTTTACTGAACACTAAAGTTAGCTTTTAGCTGCTCATAGTACCTATGAAAGTCTTTTAAAGCTATTGCATTTGTAACTCTTAAGCAAGAAAGGCTTGCTGGGAAATGCAATGTGGCTAAGTCTAGAAATCAATATACTAGCATTAAGCTAGGTCACATCTCTCTTCAGATGTTCTGTTTTATTTTCTCTTTTCCACTTCAGTTTATGATTTTACTGTTTGAACTACTTGTGTACTTAAGGGAACAATATCACAGAAGCTTCCTGTGCACAGGGAGCGTTCCTGATTCAGTTATGTGTGTTTTACAATGGCAGCCTGTTGTCAGCGCTAAAATTCTACTTGTTTCAATGAAGTCTTTCTATTCCACAAGGCCCTTGATGTGAAAGCACACCTGTATTATGGTAGTTACGAAGTAGTTGATCATGAATCACAATGTTTGGAATAACTTGGAGTAGATTAATGAAATGCATATAGCCGCAACTTATTATGACTATGAAAAAAAAAGTAGTGTTTGATTATCTAGTTACTTATCAGATTTCTTCATTGGGTGGTAACAAAAGAATCATCAAGCTGGAAGGAAGCAGTTTTGCCTGCAAAATTTTGATAACTTCTGAGAATAAACTTTGTATTTCCTTTCAGATGGGAAGAAAGAGGATCCTGTCTTGCTCAGAGACTCCTTGGTTTATAATTCATTCATCATGGAGTGCCAAAAAGCTGTGAAAGAGCAAGGAAAGGTGGAGTCACTCTGCAGAAGACAGAATGTGATGATGACGGTGTGATGGTGTGACTGAGATCTTCCCCTGAAGGTGGCCCGTTTGTCTCAGACCTCATCATTAGTCACCCTAACGGATTTAGCTTGCCATAAACTTTACTGAGGAAACTGATGTTGAGATTCTGAAGTTCCTTGAAATAATACTATGCAAGTAACATATTTTTCTAGACTTTTCAAAGTTGTAAAAGCCAAGAGGGGTTGAAGAGGTAATTACTAAATAAAGCCTTACAATAATGTTTCCTCTTAAATAATTATCAGTTGATACTGCGACAATATTGGAGACTAGGCAAAAATAATAGTTAATTATTCAATGTGAAACATGCATTCACAACTATTGTACTAGAGATATAGTTTCTTAGTTGTCCTCCAGATCTTCCCTTATTCTCTATTCTTCCCTGAACACAAGCTGCAGACTAGGAAATAAATGAATATTCTGTGAACTTATTTTGTAAAGTTCTTGAGGTTACAAACCCTAGCTACAATTATAAAACAAAAATTTATGGTAACATGATCGATATAGTAGTTGAATATTTCTTACAAAAATAATAAAAAATCTAGTGTTTCCTTTGTAAATGCCTTGTAAGAAACACATGGCTTCTTTCAGATACAAATTATTTATAAATACAAGGAAAGTACCCAGAATTAAATGCCTTTCAGATAACAAATTTCTGATATTTCACAATTTTACTTAAAGGGCTTGGTGTACCAGGGCATAGCTGAGCAGGACAAGTACCTGCCTGGCAAGTGCAGGGTCCTGAGTTTGATTCCTGGTACAAAAAAAGAAAATCAATTTAAAGGATTTGGTGACAATATTTGCTTTAAATATTTTTGACCCATTATTTCTATTATTTTATGTCTTTATATGAAGATCAATAAAACATAGAAATAGAAAACTATTAGACTTTTAAATTAAGATTTTATTAATTTACTATGGTCTTTTATGTCAAATTTATTATTTTGTTACAAAATTAAAATAAAAGATCTTTTTGGGGTTACTTATGAAATTCAGAAGCATCCATTACTTATGAATATTTAATTTCCTAATCTAAACCATTTCATATTCATGGAAATAATACTTCTCATTATCTATCATATGAGATGTTAACCTTTTGTAGCTCTTAATTATGTTTGAAAAATACATTATTTGATAACTGCTAGAATATAACATTTTCCTTATTTGCATTAATCTTCTTTTTGGTTGAACATTATACTGAATCTATTTAGAATGTTTTTAAAGCTTGTTTGATTATTTTGTCAGGTTAATATGGCCCAGATGAAAACCAAAACTAAAATTGTCTTGGTTTTCCCCTAAGGGAAGTTCTTGAACTTAGTAAGAAGATATATTCTCTGGTTTTTGCTTTTTAATTGTCCTTATGGAACACCATACCTCCCCTAGAGGACTCTATTTTAGGCAGTAGCAAGCCATGAATCAGACCTTCCATCTGCCAGAAATTTGAGCACCCTCCACGACGAGATCTGATAGAAAGGAACTGTGAACTTCAAAATTCAAAACTTCATAAATCTATTGAAGATCTTTACCAGGAAAAATACGTATTTTCACAGTTGATGTATATTGCAGAGTCTATAAAATGCCCTCTTGGCCTACCCTGGGCAAAACTGGTCACTAGAATCCAAATGCTTTCATAAAAGATCTACTTGTTTACTAGAATTTTTGATGGGAAGAATTTAGGTTGTTTTTTTCAGTGTTACCCTTTGACTGTCTTCTTGTTTATCATGAAAACTATTCACCTTGTTAGCTGACATCCTAGTTAATGCTTATAGGTACCCAGCAATAGTATCTTACAAATTCTGCCTAAAGCAAAACAAAAATCCAGCAGATAAATTATTATTGAATGAAGGCTTACTGCATTTTTAAAAGGTTTCACTACAGGATTCCTTTAAATATTGTACTTTTCTAATGTAAATTAATGTGATTAATTTAAAAAAGAATTTTTGAACAATATCCATATTTAGTTTTAGTTATTTCTTAACATAGCTATAATACAGTGGTGATGATTTGAATTGCTATTAACACTAAATCAGAATTTTACAACTCTTCTAATTATTTATAATTTGTTTGTCATAAAAAATTTCATGTAATTCTTCAAAAATAGTTATGAGCATCTATCAAATTAAAAAAGGCTATGACTGAATACAGAAGCAATATATTAATAAAAGTAATGTTTTGTAGTATTTTATAATTATCTACCATTGTCAAATATAATTCAACTTCTTTAAAAATAGACAGATAGCAGGCCAGGGGTTTCGCTCAGCAGGGTAAGTGCCTGCTCAGCAAACGCAAGGTCGTAAGTTCGATCCCTGGCACCAAAAATAAATAAATAAATAAATAAATAAACAAATAAATAGATATAAGCACTAATAATCACATTAAATAAAGTATAAAGTATTTGTAGCATAACAAACAATGCATATAAGTTAGAAGATGAACTCACTGGTGAATTTCATTATAAAAACCAGTGACATCCAACTGTAAATATGAAAACATCAAAGATAGGACATTAGAAGTATCATAAAAAGTTACAAATTAATGTTGGTTTTTGGCACCCATTTTTACAAGAACTCACTTGATTACCAGTCAAGTGGATCCCTTTATACCAAGAAAATATTAAGGATATGCAGTTTTTGTATGTGTCAGTTATATCTCAGCAAAACTGTCAAGAGTGTTTGTTTGTTTTTGTTTTTATTTTTTCTGTCTTTTTGAGATGGGGTCTCACTATGCAATTCCGGCTAGCCTGGAGCTAACTTTGTAGCCAAGGCTGGTCTTGAGCTTGCAATATCCTCCTGCCTCAGCCTCTCAAGTGCTGGGATTATTGGCGTACTGCATCACATCTGGCTAAGAATGTATTTAGCTAGTATAAGGATTATTTGTGTTTCAAAGTTTTGGTAAAACTTTTCTGTGAAATGGTCTAAATCTGTTGCCTACGTTTAGCAAGTCTTAAATTTTTTCTTTTTTTTTATTTAAAGAGGAAAAAACAAAACAAAATAAAACAGAATAAAGGGTAGCGACAATACAGTATTTCAAGGAAAAAAGGAGGAGTACAACAGCAATAAAACCTAAGAAATTATTACTTGACTAATTACATACTGACTTCTTGGAAATAGTTGTTCAAATTACAAAGTTAAAACATGTAAAGTAGACATTCAAACAGTGAGACTGTTAACAGT